>WAAG01084284.1:64977-86554 GCA_013390105.1 Tichodroma muraria | reverse complement strand
GGCGCGGCGAGGCCCGGGCGGCGCTGGCGGCTCTGCGGGACGGGGCCGTGCGGAGGGTGCGGTGCGTCCAGACGGGGCCCGGGGCCAGCGCCGGGGACTGCGTGACGGTGCGGGAGGAGGTGGTGGCCCACCGGAGCCGACCACATCTCTACCTGCAACGCATCCGCATCGCCAACCCCACCGAGCGGGTGGCCACCTTCGAGGCCTCGGCCCCCGCCGCCGCGTCCGCGCTGGGCGGGCGCTTCGCCACCAGCCTGGAGAAGATGGAGAAGCGGCAGTTCCTGCTCTCCTCCGGCCGCTTGCTGCTGGCCGGCAGCCCCAAGATGGTGCTGGTGGTGGTGGCTGCCAAGAAACTCGTGAGCCGGATACAGGTCGCGCCCAAGTCGCACTTTGACGAGACCGTGCTGTCCGTGGTGTACACCTCGGAGCCTATCGAGGTCTCCAGGCTGGAGGAGACTTTCAGCAAGCTGAGGGAGGCAGCCAAGAAAGAGATGCTGGAGGTAATGCAGATGGGGGTGGAAGATCTTTTCCAGGAGCACCAGCAGACCTGGTCTGACTTGTTCATTTCAGGTAAGGAAAGTGATGCTCAACTTCCATGGGGTTGCTTTAGAGGGTGGCTGAAAGCTCAGTGTCCTGATTGCTGTAAGGTCTCCATAGGCTCTGGTCTTCTTGATGGGTTGTGGGATAGTAAAACAGTGTTCCTGGTTTGGATCCCAGCTTGCCTTGCAAAATGGAGTACACCTGACCACATATAGGAAGTGATAGAAGATTTATAATCGTTATTCTGTGTGTGCTGCTTTTCATGGCTTCAGGAACTTCACTGATTTGCCCTGCATGTCAGTTGGAAATAAAGTTGACCTTTAGTGATAGCATAAAATGTTCTACATGGAAGTTAAGTGCCGTTCTAGAGAGATACTTTTTCTTAAGATTTTATTGTCTTACATAAAGAGTAGCTGACCAAATAACGTAGAACTTGCTATTTTGTGAAAAGATTATGTTCTTTAGATAGATCATTCTTGCAGAGTCATGATGACAGGCCTGTAAGGCATCTGTTTATTAAATTAGCTTTGTCTTTAGTGGGAGCTTGGCTTTCAAACTCCCAGATAACAAAGAGAGTATCTTCTTAGACAAACACAAGGAAACATTTCACTTTGGTGTGTTACAGACAAATGTTTCTTAGATCTTGTAAAGAGCATATTGAACATCAATGTGCATGTTTGATCTTTTCCCCCTAGTTAATTTCTGACTATTGGTTGTTTTCTTTTGCTACAGGGATTGAAATGAGAAAGATCACAGATGCGCATACCCCATCCAGTGAGACTGTCAACATGACCCTCTACTACGTGCTGTCAACTGTGCCAGCCCCCCTGCTAGACCCGCTCATCAGTGGTGAGGACAGGGAGAAGATTGAAGCCAGCCTGAACTATGCTGACCACTGCTTCAGCGGCCACGCGACCATGCACGCCGAGAACCTGTGGCCACCAAAGCTGACCAGTGTCACCCAGATCCTGCAGCTCTCAGACCTGTGGAAGCTGACTCTCCAGAAACGGGGATGCAAGGGTCTTGTGACAGCTGGAGTCCACGGACTCATGCAGGGAATGGTGCTTAGTTTTGGGGGTCTGCAGTTCACAGAAAACCATCTTCAGTTTCAGGCTGACCCTGACGTACTTCATAACAGCTATTCCTTACGTGGGATCCATTACAATAAGGACTTGATCAATTTAGCTGTTCTTCTGGATGCTGAAGGAAAGCCCTTCTTGCATGTGTCTGTGAAATTCCAGGACAAGCCTGTCAGACTGTATGCGTGCGAGGCAGGCTGTATGAATGAGCCTGTGGAGCTGACCTCGGAGGCACGAGGTCACACCTTCCCTGTCATGGTGACTCAACCCATCACACCACTGCTTTATATATCAACAGATTTGGTCCACTTGCAGGACCTAAGACACACACTCCACCTAAAAGCCATTCTGGCTCACGAGGAACACATGGCCAAGCAATACCCAGGCTTACCCTTCCTGTTCTGGTTCAGTGTGGCTTCCTTAATTACTTTGTTTCACTTGTTTCTGTTCAAACTCATCTACAACGAATATTGTGGGCCAGGAGCCAAGCCACTCTTCAGGAGTAAGGTATAAGGCTGCTATCCACTGAGTGTTGTCAGCCTCATGTTGTGTCAGCTGTGCCTGGGCCGGCTCTGTCTTGCACTGTGATGATTTTCAGTCTCTCTTGAAACAAGCAGTCTGTGACCTCTTCTTGCAAGAAGGAGGATTAGGGCAGGGATTGGAGCAGTAGGGCTCACAATCGTTAGAAAAGATAAACACATTGTCTGTCCTTAGACATTTGTGAGGCTGCAGGTGGAGGCAGACACAGCTTTCTGTCCTTTTTCCACACATCAGCCTATGACATTGCTTGTTTCTGGGCCAGCAGTTGCAGTTGTCATGAGATGGTGCTTCTTGTTATTCAGTACCAGAAAGCATGAGAGAGCTGCGGTGTCTGTACTGCTGTGTGGAGACCTTCATACCTGCCTGCCTGCTCTGAACATGTGAATGTGTCACACAGGAACACCCAAAGGCAGGCTGGTGTTCTGAGGTGAAGGTGCTGACTTGCTGGGACTCGTGGTACATGTTCATATCACAGACACTGTGCAGTCCTCCATCAAACCACACTTACCACCATCGTTTTGGGAAGATGTTGAATTGGTGTTTCTCCCAGTCAGACAAAATACAAAGCTGTGTTAAGGAAAGTACTGAGTGCTTTTTACTGTGAGTTGAAGGCTCCAAGCTCTCATGCATCTTACCTGGCTGTAAAGAATTTCAAGTTGTTTTGAGTTGCCTTGGAAAACTTATTTGCTGTTAAAACTTAGCACAGAATAGACAGTAGATGGTGAGTTCTGCTCTTGGTACCGGGGCTTTCTGATTGATTGTTGATATGAAGTGGAAATGCAAAACCACACTGGATTTGCTGTGTGAGCTAGTTGTGCTGTTCAGAGGCTTCCTTCCTGAGGGCTGAACAGAGATAAATGTAGGTTTGGTTTAAAGATGATAGTTAAACAGTGCTGTCAGAGGAAAAGTTCTAGCTATAGATTGTACTGTTATTCTAAATTATAAAATCAAATTCGATTTTGGATAGCTAAGGCTGAACAGAAGGTATTTAACTAAACTTGACAGCTAGTAGGTAAAGGGTGTTTAAAGTGAGTTGGAAATTTCCATGTCAGCTCACCGTTTTTGTCATTTTGAGCACTGGAGATCAAGCCTGATCCCAAGCAGGTCTGAATACCTGTGATCCAATAAAAGATTGAGTGGCAGGTGCTTGTAGTTAGAGAAACTAACCTAGGAAGAGGTAGGATAGAAATGCATATCAGACAACTGCAGTTACAAGCCTCTGATCATGATCAGAACCTCAGTGCGAAGGGAGGGAGGGGTTAGGAGGTGATGTGAGTTATTGTGTAACAGCTGTGCCCTGACATGTGCCTGAAATGTGTCCTTGGAATTATGTAATTATGTCCTTTCACTGTTGTCTATCCAGTTGCCTTTGTCATCTCCAAGACTTGCCTTCTGCCTTTTACCAAGTGACTTGTTAACCATTGCTGCAGGTGACTGTCCCCGACTCTGCCCGCTGAAGTGCCCAGAGGCTTCACAGCCACAGCCCAGGGATGACCTGACACCTCGTCCTCCTGGGCACTGCAGAGCAAACAGCTCTGCTGCCTCATCTTAGATGGACCTACTTCAAATGAAGGTGATGCAGAACTTGATTCCAGAAACAGGGAAGAAGTGGAAGCCAGCTAAAGCTCAGAATCTGTATCAGTAAGCAAGATAGATGGTCTTGAAATAACACCCTGTTCCATTAATTGAATGGGAGCATCCCCACTTCCAAGTGAACTTAGTCCTGCTTTCAGCCTCCATTTGCACAAGACACCTGGCAGTTTTGCAGCTGAGAACAAGGACCATTTGAAAGCAACAATCCTTTTGTGCCTTGCTATTACAGGAGTCTGAGACTTGGAAGGTGTGATGATTCAATAGTTTATCCCAGAAGCTTGTGTAACAGATGTTTCCTTTCCCTGTAAGCTGTTCAGTTCCCTAGGAGTAATCCATTTGGTGAAAATACTTGAAGATATGTTAAGTCCTTGGTATTTTGATCTGTTTTTGGGTTTTTTTTTTAATTCTATAGGAAAATAAAGTATGATGATTCCCTTCTGAGAGTTAACTAGAAAACTTTAGTGTAACTTCCTTTCTGGTATACAGTTTTTAATTTATTGCTTGGGAGGAGGGGGAGTATGTTAATTTTTCCTCCACTTCAGTAACAGGTATTTGAACTGTAGATATCTAAGTTCTCCTAACAGGTTTTTCAGCCTTTATGACTATGGAGTGCAAAATCAGTTTAATGAAATTGTTTTCTGGATATACACTTGGAAATGCTGATCTACAGGTTTCCTATTCTAAGCCTATCGAGACTTTGTGCATTGATTTGTTTTGGCTACGGGGGAAGACATCCCACTTTCTAGTGACTTACAGGTTGTTTGGTTTTAAAATACCAAAGCTGTTGTTTCTAAATAAATATGTTTCAGTCTAATCTGATTGCTGCAGTGTAGTTGGGTTTTTTGTTGGTTTTGTCTCTATTCGCTCCTGCCTTTGCTCCCCACCTTGTTAACATGAGCCTTATGTTACATCTGTGGCCAGTATTGACTGCAAATACAGTGTGGAAAATAATATATAAATGGATATAAGCCGGATATAAGACAATTTGGAAGGCACAAGAAGTGACAAAAACACACAGGATAAAGCTCATCTTCATTTCCTTGCTCAATATAACCTTATTCTGTCCTGAGGAATGAAGGCCAAGCTTTACTTTGAAGAACACAGAAATGATCCCAGGGAGCCATCAAGCAGCAGATTTAACAGCCATCCAGCAAGTAATGAATTTGGCACAGTTGGTCGTCCCAAGGAAAAACTGGGTCAGGATTTAACTTCAAATTTTCAGAGGGGTTACTGTCTGGTTTCAGACGAAAAACATCTGTTAGGAAAGCAGATTTCAGTGTCTGTAACTTCTCTGCAGACAATTCCATTTATATACAATAATTCCATTATTGTATATAAATGAATAAATAAATGAATAAATGGAATTCCATACAATTCCATTTAGTATAGCAGAGTTACTGCCGTTCAAGGGAATAAACAGGGAAGCAACACAGTCCATTATAAGTTGCACACAGGTACATTGTGTATTGAAGGAAATATTTACTATTCTGCTTTAACAGAAGCTCTTTCTCTTTCTCACTGAAGTTCCACAGGCTGCTTAGTTTCTGTAAAACATCTGGTATAAAGATGATAAGAGCTTCCAGGGGGCTATTTCCAAGCCACCATGGTATCAGCTGGAGGCTGAGCCATTTGATATTTCCTGGCAGAATTGCCAGCAGCGTGACACCCATGGAGTCCAAGGAAGACTGTTTAGGCCTGGAGAAGATGGATAAGCTACCATCACATAAAGCATGAATAGAACAAAAACCAAAAGAGCTTTGAGAGTGTTTTACATTAAATATATTAGGATTCCTATGAGCATTTCCTCCATAACAAAAGAACTGTTTCAGAATTCCTCCATGAAGAAGGGGAAAAAGAAACAGGGTTTCTCTATTTACAGTATGCAAGAGAGCAGAAGGTTATATTTGTGAATGCAGAAATGCTTAAAGAACTAAACAAAATTCCACATTTACAAGCACACAACAAATGAAGAAAGGCAAAATAGTAGCTGACCATCTGAAATTTATAATTTTAGTTGGAATTCAGTGAAAATGATAGTGACATGGAAGTAAACTGAGCAGCATCACGTGTTGTTTAGCTTGTCAATTCAGACACTAAGAAAAGAGCCAACAAATTAATGAAAAAAAATTTAGAATCTCAATTCTGCACTGTTAATCCTGGTTTCTGCTTTTGTCAGATAATAAATACAAGATGCCGGAACAGGGTTTGGTTGATCCAATTTGCAATTCAAAATGCAGCTTTCTCAAGTGCTATTGTCTGGGTAGGAAAATACATTCTTGAGAAGCAGACAAAACAGCAAAGCATTCTATATTTCTGTCTTCCACATGTGTGCTCCAGGCATCTTTCATCCAAAACAGTGCCTACTACTAAATGGAAGCTCAGGAAATCAGTGATTTTGCTACTTGTTAATCCTGACATTAGATTTATTTCAGCATTTTTGAACACCTTGTTTGGTGTCTGTGTACAACTTAGCTCTGGTTGCAAGACTGGCATTATGCTTCCATTCTAGTAAGTTTGTTCCCTGTGGGTGTCCTGGCTTATGGGATAGAGATGTTCTTCAAATAACCAGCAAAAGTTTTTCAATGGTTGGTGGATGAGAAAATTCCCCAAACCAAAAAAGGATGGAAAACAAACAAAGGATGGAAAATTCCTGTAGTAGAAGATAAAAAGAAAAAAAGAGACAGGGGTAAGCATTGATGTCTAGTCACTGGTCCCAAAAGTCAGTAATGAATTAGGACACTTCCTTTTGTGGCAGCATCTCTGGAGGGGTGTAAATGCCTGCTCTTGCCTGCTTTGTCCTGTGAGTGAAAGTGCTTTGCTCTTTTTCATTAAAAGGCTCGCAGTGTGTTACAGCACAGGTCAGCACTGCTCTGGGGTGTACACAGGCTCATTTGCAAGGCTGCAGGAACCCTGTTCTCTTCCAGGGCTCTGCTGCTGACCTAACAAAGGGAAACAGGAAAGGAATGAAGTCTACTCACCACAGCATACCAGGATTTCTTCTTCATCATGGACGTGGTTCTTTGTATGGCTTGAAGTATGTTCCACTTCAAAGTGATTATTAGTCTGGTTTATTGACGAAGTCTGGCATGCTAAAACACATGCAACTTGATCTGGGAAAGAAGTTTCAGGTTTTCAGTCAATACAATGCTGTAGATGCCATTCAGTTACACACAAAACAAAACAAAACAAAAGCAGACCCCAGACCAAAATAAAATCCCAAGCAGTTGTAGAATTGTACAATAACTAAGGTAGGAAGGGAGCCTCTAGAGATCAAACTAATCCAACCTCACTAACACATCTGAGTCTATCACTGCCCAAATAAATCAGAAACTTACTGCTGACATACCACCAAATGTTAGAATAATTAACATTTCCCTTCTGTGAACACCTTTGTGGTGAACTTTCAAGGCAATGGAAATGCAAGCAGCTGCTACAGATAATAAGCAACTAATTTGGAATTCTTTTTAACCAAGTTATTTATATAGCCTGGATCCAAGGTGTGGACCTTGGCTCCAGGCTATATAATCCTTGGATCCAGCTTTATATACATAAGTTGCTAAAAAATCACCTAANCTAAATGGTGATTTTTTAGCAACTTATGTATATAAAGAATTATCCCAGAGTGACACGAGTTTTCCATTGGTGTTAGAATAGCTCTGCATTCTAAGTCATATGTCCCAGAGATGAAGGACACTGTATAAAATGGCTGAGCCTGCAGCACCAGGAACTGGCACCATGCTGGGAGTCCTCTTCACTGTGTTGACTCTGGCACCTGGAGGTACGTGTCCAACATCTGCTTTAGTTGTAAAATAAAAAGTTAATTAAAATCTAAAAACAACTTTCCTTTTTTAGACAAACTGAACATTCTACACCAAAGAAAAAAATACAGCATAAGATGTTCATTACAAGAGTCTCTTGAAAGAGTAACTGGGTGCTGTGCTATTTCGTATCTTACAAAACATCTTACAGATATTTTTTTAAACCTACTTTCAAAGCACACATCCTATTTGTATGTCTTCTAGCCTTTGGCTGCAGGGTTCCTGCCTACCCACCTCTTGTGTCCAGAGGTGTTGGAGGGGAAAATGCAAGACCATACAGCTGGCCCTGGCAGGTTGGTCATTCTGTGCTTTCCCTTGATCAGCAGGGGCTGTGCTATCTCTGTACAGCACAACTGAACAAAACCACCTCTTAAATTCCACTTGATGCATCTTGCCTGACATATCTTAGGTTTTGACTCTTCTGTTCTGATCAATCCTAAGGTTTCCAGTCTCTTTAAGAAAGCTCTGAATGTGCTGCATTTTACTGGTAATGCAGGTTCTTATTTTAAGTCAAGTAGACTTGGGCAATTTAAGCAAGATAAACTTTAAAAATCAAGCTTTGGGTGATAGGGAAGGAGGGAAAGCCTTTCTGTGGCCAGGAGCTGGAAACTTCAAAGCCTTCCACCATCAGCAAGTTGTGTTCTGGGTGCAGGAACAAAGCACAACGATGAAAACTGAATAAGCAGAAGCCTGAGCCTTACCCAATTCCTTGATCCCAGACCTCCCTTTAATACAATTCCAATGGCAAGTGGTATCACACCTGTGGGGGAGCCCTCATTGCCACCAGCTGGGTACTGGCAGCTGCCCACTGCATCAGGTAAGTAATGAAGATAAATCTCACCCAAGAAGCAGCACATGAGCAGAAAGAGATGAATGAAAACCATATCAATGCCAGTTCTCCCTTTCCCAGTTGAAAGCTCTGAGTTTTGCATCATATCTTTTGATTAAAATTCAGGAGAATGACATCTCTTTATTTTCCTAATGTAAAAGGGGGAAAAGACCTAGTTACCTGAATTATATACTCTTCATTTTCCATAAACAAACAACAAACATCCTTCTGTCTTCAAGTTGCTATTAAAATTCAGCTGTGTTGCCTGTTTCTGTAATATATGTGTCAGTGAGATCCACAAATTAACTAATCAATCCACTCCCTGAAGAAATAATCACAAATATTTTGAATATACCAATCATTTTCAGTAAACTCTTCATATTATGTGGCAGTGTAACAAAGAAATTATCAGGTACAGCAATGTCATTTCTTCATCAAAACTATTTCCACAAATACAATCCCATTTTGCTCTGGTAGCATATGTTTTTTGTAACATTAAGTTGTGGCAAATATCATAATATGAAACATGAAGGATTGGCTGCATGTTATTATTACAAATCCTATTACATCTATCACACAGTTGTTTATTATTGAAGCTATTTATGGCTGTCAAAAAAAGTCCAAATTATTACTGCATTGAAGAATACGAATGGAATCCTGCAAAGATTGGAAGCACCTTGAGTTTGTTAATGAAGCCTTGAGCAGGAGTTGAGAGGACAGCTTAGAGATTAAAGGATTGTGAAGTCTAGAAGACAATCTTTGCCCTTAGCAAATCACTGGCTCAGCTCCAGAGAAACCATGTCTGTGATGAGAGATTACAGTCAAGGATATTCTTATTGAATCTCTCAGGAGCCAAAGATGCAGATCCCTGAGCAGCAGCTGCATAACTGAGTGTTCATCCTTTTCTTGCCCAGT
The DNA here is from genome assembly GCA_013390105.1 of Tichodroma muraria. NCBI lineage: Eukaryota > Metazoa > Chordata > Aves > Passeriformes > Sittidae > Tichodroma > Tichodroma muraria. The sequence continues at coordinate 77,240 of WAAG01084284.1, read as the reverse complement.
TGTTCTTGGGCATTTCGAGTTTTTCTTGGAAAATACAACCTAGCAGCTGGTTGGATCATAGCAGAGGAAGAAGGATCATTTGCACTTTCTCCAGATAAGATCATAGTTGGTGAGAACTGGGATCCACAGGATGTTGCAAATGGGTAAGCTGGTAGCAGGTATTTTTTCAGTTTTTAGGTGGAGTGTAAAAGTCAAACTGCCTAAATCCCACCCACCTGGAGTTACAGCAATTAAATTCATGTTTAGGGCCTCCTGTTACAGTGCCCAGTTTGTACCTTCCCCCTCAAGAGAATACAAAGCAATTAACAATATTAATTTCTTATTGATTAATAGTGTTTCCAGAAGCCATTTTGCACGTTCATGCTTGGGTTGGAAGCTGTTCTGTGCAATGGTATCTCTTGTACAATGAAAGGGAATGAAGCATTTTATACAACACTCTTTGAAGCCCTCCTACCAGCAGCACAGACACAGAATTATTGATCATTAATGTCCATTAGGTTGATGGACCCCTGTGTCCTGCTGCAGGCTAAGGGCAGTAATGAAGAAATCCCCTCAGTTCCAGTCCTCGGAGTGAGTCCTAACACATGCTTGTTTTGGTGAAAAAAAAAACACTGTAAAAGACAACTTCCTGCCATCAGGAAAACAGGCAGTTCTGCAGGGAACAGCTTTCCAGTCCATGAATTTCCCCACTGCTTTAGGGTGCAGGAGTCTTTGCTGCTTGTGCACAGGCCTTTACTCTGCTTCTCTTTCGAATAGGCCGAGTGCTGTGCAGCTGCTGAGTACTCAGGCTGCTGTGTCTTAATCCGTTTTGCAGCCCTTTTTGCTTTCCCTTCCTCTCCCCCACTCTCCAACGTGTACATGTTACCAAAGGTATGACCTTGCTTTGATCAAACTCTCCGAGCACGTCACCTTAAGTGACCAGATTCAGGTGGCCTGCCTGCCCCTGCCCAAAGCACCCTGTCCTCCAAGACTGCCTGCCATGGGACCAGCTGGGGAAGACTGCAGAGTGACTACTTGGGTATTTGCAAAACCATGGAATAAAAAAAAAACCCTTCAGAAGTGCCTTCTCCTCTGAGATTGACAGCAAAGAGTATTGATGGTGCTCGAGATCCCCTCAAAACCCACTGAGTTTTATAACAAACTATATAAGGCCCCACTTCACTCATACAGTATGATTTTTTTTCTTTCAAGTTTATTTTCCTTGTAACAGAGCTGGTAATGCACCTGAGGGGCCTTTACTGAGCTTTTAGGAGCTGTTGTAATGCAAATGTTAATAGTGTGCAGACAGGTGCATTTGCTAATCTCAACACACCTGGTGATTATCTGAAGATACAGAGGGGAATAGATGTGAAGTGAAGAAAATCTCGGAGTTGAGCAGAGGTGTCAGCTTGGCCCAGGAGGCAATTCCTAGAGGGATAAGTAAATTGCAAACTCCTGGAAAAAGAGTAGCCCTTTATTTCTCTAACAAGGAGATATTTTTTTAATGGAATGCATATTTTTAGTAAGTTGAGATGTATATAAAAGAATGAAACTAAGGGACATTCATACCTAGAACAGCTTCTCCTTTCATATAGTCCCTATGGAGTGTTTTACCTGGAGTGATGGTACCCAGATCCCAGGAGAAATTTAGCAGAGCAGTTTTATTCTTCCTTCAGTACCAGCTGGTACCACGACTTTCTGTTCCCTCTCAGCAAATGGAACCCTTCCTGATGACCTGCATCAAGGCCTTCTGCTGGTGGTCGATTATGCAACCTGCTCCAAACCTTCCTGGTGGGAAAAGACAGTGAAACCCACATGGTCTGTGCTGGGGATGGAACCATCTCCAGTTGTAACATGAGTCCACTCTCAGGGCTTGGGTTTAGGCAAACAGGCCTGCTGGGAAGGAAAGGTTAACCCCCCCAGAGGAGCTGCTCACACTATGACTGCGTTCCCCTTCCCCCCAGGGGGACTCTGGATGGGGCTGATGGCAGCTGGAAGTGCGTGGCATTGTCAGCTTCAGCTCTTCTCTTAGCTGCAGCTGCCGCCAGAACCCCCCGTCCTCCCTCGGGTCTGTGCCTACAAAGCTGGACCAAGCAGGGGAGGCGCTGGGAGGTGCTGCTGCAGAACACACTCAGCTGTGCTGGGGTTCTCTCCCTGGGATTTCTGCCTCCTGCTAAGGGAGCTGTATCACTCTTCATTCAACCCTTACTGATTGAAAGTATCCTCCTCTGAAACAGATATCCAATTTTTTTTTTCACCTATTTAAATAAGTTTTGATAATAGCAATGCATTCCCCCTTTGTCCTAGAGCTTTATTGTAGTCGTAAAGATTTACTGTATATTTCAAAAGTGATCACTCAAATTTGCATTCACTGTTGCAACTGCATTCTAAAAGGTGGCACATGTGGCTCAAGTCTGGAATGTCAAGCAACTTTTAATTTAATATAAACTTTGGCTGAGAAGCAGAAATCTTATTTCAGTTATTTAAATCCTGTGAGTTGGACACAACGCATACTGTTCACAAATTCCTGTGTCTCATTATCTGATTTTTCATTTGATTTACATTTCTGTAGGTTATGGCAACCAACTAATCGAATGAAAACTGGATGAGAGGTGCCAAGGAAAGCAGTTTGAATAAAGTCATGATCATGACACCTTTGATCGCAAGGAACCGGGAAATGACGCTTTCAACGACACGAGTATTAACCCAAAAACTAGCGCAATAAACAGTATTTTTTGCAAGATGAAAACAAAGCATGTGTCTCTGTCACTTCTTCCCGACTGTTGGCAAGTGCAGAGCCTGTATTTGGGGATAAGGCTGGATATTTTCCCCTGTTTTCCCCTGGCCCCTGCCACGGGCTGGAGCTTGCCAGCCTAACCTGCGGGAAGGTGCGAGCCCGCTGTGCAGAGGGAGAGCGGTGGGAAGAGCCAGAGCATCACAAAACACCTCCGAGGGCTCGGGGGGGAGAGAGGCACCGCAGGGCTGGAGGCAGGTAGCAGGACCCTGAGGCTGCGAGTGGGACCCCTCGGAGGCAGCGATGCCCGGAGGGAAGGCAGCAGAGGAGCCAGTAGGTCCCGGCAGGTGAGTGCGGGAGCCCCGCAAATTGCTTTTACAGAGAAGTTTTGCCATTTGTGAACTCGGAGCCAGCAAGGGGAAGGGCAAGATCCAGTTCTGGGGGCAGACTTGTCTCCTCCACGCCCTGCTTCTCGTTTTTAAGTCATTCAGGTGAAGAGCTTGGAGCCATCCCTGTCAGCTGCCATGCTGGCACAATTTTGTGCCAATGCTGGCGCGTGCTGGGGATTTCTGGCAAAGCAAAGCAAAGCAGAATCACCGCTTTTAGCTCGGCACTCAATTAAAGACCCTCTTTGTATTTCTTTCATCGTCATAGAAAATAGGCAGTATAAAATCAAGGTGGATTTTTGCTGTGTTTTTATTTCTCCCCCCGGCACATACTAGATGTTTCCAAAAGTAAAAGGAATGATTATAAACAGAGGGTAAGTGACCCAAAGGTAAGCAGTAGATAGAGTAAGGAAAAGGTTGGAAGTTCATTTTGAGAACAGAAATGCCCAGAGATACATTTTCTAGTCTTGCAGTTTCTTTTAGTTTGATATTTTGCAGATGTTAACCTTTGGATTGAAAGCAAATATATTATTAAACAGAAATTGTATTAAATTAATAAGAGAAAGCATGACTGTTTACCACCTTCGGGGACAGTATTTTTATCACTTTTCTTCTACTTTACAACCACTGACCATTCTGCCCAGCAAGAATTTGTTCTCTGCTGAGAACTAATAGGCTTTATTGGTTTCTATTTGCCTGACTAAAAGTGTGATTTCCTATATCTGAAAGAACAGGGAATCTGAGGAGAACTTTTTTCAATCAGCTTTACTATGCAGAAATTTGTTCTTTATTGGTGGAAATAAGGATTACCCAGTTATTCAGGAGTCATCAGCTCCAGAATAACATCTTGAGTTTTTATCATGAGTATCGTTAGCGTAAGATTGTAAATGATGGAATAATAGTTTTGAAAATTAAAATCATAAGAGGTCACTTTGCTGTATGGAGCATGGATGTCCATTATGTGCAGCATGAAAGAGAGACAGCAAGTTAATCATGAAAAAAATTGGATGTACAAATGCTTCGGTAAAAACTGAAACAAAACAGAAATGTGATTCATTTTCCTTCTGAAATATATAGGCAATATTGTAAGAAACATCTGAGCTGATTTGAACATATCAACAGAAATTACTCATTTTATGGAAATGCCTATTAAGAATAAATTCTCAAAATTTGATTTAAAAAAATCAACAGTTCCAGTTTGTGATCACTGGAATCACTGGGGGAATAAGTAACCTATCTTTTCATGGCCTTCCTTAAGATTTGGAGAGAAGTATCACAGAGAATAAAACCTACAGCAAATGGTAGGTTTGGTAGCACAAATGTTTTTTTTCTCACAGAAAAACTGTATCATTCATCTGTTTTTGCAGATCAGAGTGTGTCAAGGAAACAGTCTCTTAAATACAGCTTTTCTTTTAAAATTAATGTCAGGTGGAAAAAAGTATAATAAAATATGTCTTAAAAAAACATCCAGATAATGCATGCTCCTTTTGCTTTGTTTCACAGAATGCATGGGAATAATACTGCTAGATCCAGCTGTGGTTTCAGGATCTGGAAGAAACACTCCCAAGTGTCAAATAATGCCACTGTTGTTTTTTAATTTTTATTTTTTTTTTAATTCTTTTTTTTTAGGTGTTTTCCCTCCTCCAATGCTGGTGGTAGAAAAACGGTTCAAAGGATTTTGATGGCATGTATGATCTCCCTCTGCAGCCTCCTTGGGGCCATTTCTTTTGATCTGAGCAACAGCTTGGTAATATGGAAAAACACAAGCAAAGCCCTTCAGGAACTTTCCTCCTGTGAAAATCTTTGGGCTGCTCACCTCATCTCTCTCCTGCAGGAAGAAAGGCACAGCTGGCTGTTCCCAGCAGCAGACACAAGGAATAGATCATTCCATTCTCAGCTCTTGGGGAATTTAAACTCTCTCTGTATGGCAAGTGAAGCGGAACTGTTCTGTGAGAATTGCCAGTGCAAGGAGGAGAAAATCTCCCTTTGTAGATTTTACCTAACTGACTTGAGACACAAATTGAATATCTCGGGGGTTACTGAAGCCAGGCAGGTGCTGTCCAGAGCGATCTCTGAACTGCTTGAGCGTTTCAGGAGTCCCCATGAGGACCTCAAAGTCATGAGACACAATCCTGACTGGGCAGACACAGTAGCTTTTAAACTTATCCTCCAAATCAAAGAAGCTGTGCTCAGAGCTCAGCCAGTGCCAGGACCTATGAGCCTTCAAACCACACTGCATCAACATTTTGCCATTCTGAGCTATGCTCTCTTCTCCTCAGAGACTGCACATAAGTGCTGGACAGATAATGTCAATCTGTCACTTTATTTCACCCATTATGAAGGAATCTCTTTCTTTACCCCATTCCTGGGCTTGGACAACTTTGTGTTCCTGGAAGCCATGGGAAGGGGACTGCATTATGCACAGAGCTGTCTGCTGCAGGAGGGACAGGAAAAGCTGCACAAGAAATCTAAGGAAATCCTGTCTGCAGTAAGCCTTAAGATCAGTCTGTTGGTGGTTGCCTGTCTCATTTACCCCATTGTACTGATGTCCTTCAAGCAAATGACAGATTGGATACACAATTATGCCAGGAACCTCAAGGAAAAGACAGAGGACTTGAAAAGGGAGAGGCGCCTAGCTGAGGACCTCTTGCACCAGATGCTGCCAAAGTCTGTGGCCAAGCAGCTAAGGAAATGCCAAAAAGTTGAGGCAGAAAACTATGATCAGGTTAGTAAGTGATGTTGCCACTAAGGGTAGAAAAGTATTAACCTAAAGTAGCACCTACCTTGTCACAGTTTTGAGGATCCTGGGTTTGCACCCGGAGCTGAGCGTGAAGGGAAATCCAAATATTCCCGACGGGTTTTGGAAAAAGCTGTGCAATATGCTATGGAGCACGTGGGCCTATGGGGAAGGGAGAAGAGCTGAGATTTCCAAATGCACAGCTTTAGATGTCAGACATCCAACACTGGCAAATTGTCTTTGCGTTTAAGAGCCTATCCACAACAGCCAGCCAGCACCTTTGGATCATGAGTTCATAGGAGCAAGAAATGATTCCCCTCCTTTTAAAATATGAAGAATAAAAGAATTGCTGCTGTCAGTGTTGAATTAAGCAGCTGTGCTGCATAGCTCTCAGCACAAACCCTCATGCTACAGTAATTGCAATTCTATTCTCTCTTTTTCCCTGGACACCCCCTTACTTTCAGCTGTGAAACACAGTAGTAAATGTTTGCATTTCATCTGTAGGTGTCATTATCAAAACAACAACCTGTAATTGCACAATTAATTATAATCCACAATAGTCATGACATCAAAAGTGCTGAACCAAGGCAGAGTGAAAAGATGGCCCTTCCAGCTAAATTGGTATTAGCAAGGATGATTTGAGTTTAAACATTGACACAATTCAGACAACACAGAGAAGAAAATTCTTTGCCAACAGCTGCAACACACATTTCTCTTCCTCAATTCTATTCTTTCTTTTATATAACTTTGGGGGTTTTCTAAGTGATTTTATCTGTAAATTACTTGATCATGACAAACAGCATTTGAAAAGAAGCAAAACCCAGTTAATATTTTCTAATTCAACAAGAGCAGAGACAGCAGCTGAGACTTTATTTCACAGTTTTTTTGTGTACCTAGTTTTATCCCTATCACAGTTTAAATCACTTCTAAAGGAAAATGAGACCCTACTTCTATAAGAAGTTTCTTGATCACTGCTCACAAGATTCAAAGCATTTGACTTTCGGTCTCCCATCAGCATGAGGTATTCACAGAAGTGCAGGTGATAAACTTTGGAGATAAGAATAATTTTATCTTTCAAAGCAGTAGAAAAAAATTCAGAGCCAGAGCTTGTTAATTTACTCTTGTGTCTATTGAGCTGTGCAAGACTGGTACTACATGCAGCCTGTGCCTCAGGCTGTTGTGCTCAGGATTTCACAAATCCCCAAACTCCCCAAAGGCTTCACCACTGTTGTCTGGAGACCTTGGCTTCATGCTTTCCTTTTTCCTGTAACAGGTGACTATCTTCTTCTCGGACATCGTGGGGTTCACAAGCATTGCTGCCTCCTGTACTCCCTTGCAAGTGGTTGAGATGCTCAACAATCTGTATGTCTGCTTTGACATCAGGATCGAGTCTTACGATGTGTACAAGGTGAGTACAAATCTACAGGAAAGGAAACTGCAAGCTCCTGAAATCTTTCTGACTCTGTTTTCTGGTGAATATCAAATTCCTCAAGCCAGGAGGCCAAAATCTGTGAAATACAAGACCCGCCATCCTATAGGGACTATACCACGTTTTGGCAAGTGCTGGACAGCTAAAATAGATTTTATTCTGATTTTCTTTCCAAAGGAAAGCTCAGTGCCTGCCACTTAAGTGACATGTGCCCATTCCTATCAGGTGGAAACCATTGGGGATGCCTACATGGTAGTGAGTGGCCTGCCAGAGAGGAATGGCACCAAACACGCTGATGAGATTGCCAAAATGTCCCTGGATCTGGTGGCAGCAGTGCGGCAGGTTGTGATCCCTCACATGCCAACGGGCAGACTGGAGCTGCGGGCTGGGATACACACAGGTACGTGGGCTGAGGTGAAGGCAGGAGAAAAACAGAATAGGGCACAGTCAAACTGTGTGAGGAGAAAGGAATTCTGAATTTCTGTGCGAGCCATTGCCTCTTCCCCCACCTCGGGATAAGTATTTGTCCTGGTTCCAGCAGGAACAGCAAAATTACTTTTGCCTGTATCAGTATGGAAAAGTCTGGGAAGCAATTTAGTATTGGTGATATCACCACCAATTAGCTGCAGCTAATCAAATTGTGACTTTACTCGCTAAGTAAATGCTGTGCAGCCAGGCCCCAGATGCACAGAGTACTCCTAATTCCCATGTCTCCCTGAGGATATAGAGTGACTGGCAAAGGTGCTGGCATTTGACACTGCCCTACATTTACTTCCCACTGCTTCTTACCACTTGCTTCTTTTTGGGGTCTCTCTGCCTTGTGTTTTCTCAGGACCCTGTGTAGCTGGAGTTGTGGGGTACAAAATGCCTCGTTATTGCCTCTTTGGGGACACTGTAAACACAGCTTCCCGCATGGAATCCACCAGCCTGCGTAAGTGCCTCGGGCAGGAGCCGGGCGTCCAGCCAGAGCCATACCTGCACTGTGCCCCTCTAAGGCACTGCAGCGCAAAGAGCACCCCAAACCCCCTCACATCAGGCCCAGTCAAGTGTGAAATAAGGTCTCTAGAGGAGAAGGAGCATTCACAGGGACCATCCCAGGACAGAGGACTAATTATCATCTATCTAAGAAAGAAGCACACCCTTGACCTTGACCTTGTCGACCCCACTGTCCCTGTACAATCACCAGTTACCAAATAGACAAGAGAAATTCTTGTGGATTGGCATGGACATGTAGAGTCACATCCCTTAATGTCAAAAAAGGAGGTGGAAACACTGTGCTGATAAATGCAGGAGGGCTGGTGTGTGTTCTCTGGGATTCAGGGAATCATTAATCCCTGCTCTGCTCCTAATCCTAGCACAGAAGATCCACATCAGTTCTGCTACATATGAAGCCCTTCTCACAGATGATGCATATGAAATTGAACTGAGAGGAGAAATTGAAGTCAAGGTAACAGTTTTTCTGTAACTTTACATTAAAGGCATTTAATGGGATAGGGAGGAGATGATAGATTTGGCCATCGCTCTTCTGTGAAGAGCAAGTCAACTTCTAACACTGTCCCCAAGGTCCTTTGGCTAATTCAGCTGGAAGTGGCTACACATTACTCCTGAAAGTTGACAAAAAAGTTCACTTTGTCTGCTTTGAAATATGGCTGCTATGTCTGCACCTGCATGGAATCACACAAGTATGGCCCAAAGTGTAAGGATTCAGTCAAAACCACGAGGGTTTAAGGCTCATTTTAAACCCTTAGCAACACTGCCAATGAACCAGCAAGGCAATGACCTCTGAACAGAAAAGATTATTAGCACCCAAACTGCACATAAATTATAATTCTTTCCCTGATCAGCAGCCACTTATGAGAGAAGAGACAACAAATGCAGGTCATGGAGTAGCTCTGGCCATAGTGATCCCTGCTCTGTTTCATATCCCATGAAAACAGCTGGTTTCTGCTCTCTCCCTTTCTTGTCCAGGGCAAAGGGAAAATGAAAACCTACTGGCTTCTTGGAAACAAGAACTACAGTGTTCAAAATGACAGCCTGGTGTGTCACTGGAATCCTGCAATCTCCAAGAAAAAAAAGATGAAAAGTAGCCAGGGATCTGTCCAACAAGTAAGGAGATGAACATCTGGCTGGGGGAGCCTTCCTAGATAACAAGGCATTCACTACAGACTGGGACATGTGGAAATTGCATCTTTGCCCTGGAAGCAGAAGGCTCTGCTGTGTGCAAAACAGCTCTAATGTGTGTTTCTCTCTATCAACAGGCTGGTGTGGGAGCAGCTCCAGCTGCACAGAGCCCTGCCTTGTCCTGGGATGAGCTGAGCCCGGACACTCGTGCTCAAAGGAGTTCCAGACCAGATTGGAGCCCTGAGAATGTCACCCATGGGGTGAGGCAAAAGCAGAGGAATGGCTTTAACCACAGCTCCCAACACAGCCTCCAGGAGAACCTCCCTTCTCTGAGCTCACCTGTTTTGGGGGAAGGTGACAAGGGTGCCAATTTAGAACATAGGTCATATGGTACTAAAACATGGGAGAATGAGCTTCTTCCAGGTTTGGTAGATGAGCTGTGACAGTATAAGAAGTGACTGGACTGTCTCAGGCACACACAGATCCTTTAAATGACAATCTCTTTTTGTTTCTAGCCACAACTGGTATTTTTAGCTAGTATGTTAATGTGGAACCTAAAACACCAGTAGGGTGCAGGTGGGGTTCCACCAGGAGCATGACTGGCAGGTAAAAGGTGTACAGCAGTGTGACTCTCACTTCACTGAAGCCATTCTAGATTTATGCCTGTAGGTGACATGGAATGCAGCCATCAAAGTCCAGAATAGTGAGGGTGCTTTGAGACCCTGACACATTACAGCAAGCTGCTTATTTCAAGTTGGCCTTTACAGCTTGCCAGGGAACCTTAGCATGCAAAATGTGTAAGTTTAGATAGTAGGAGAGGGAGTAGTAAAATCCTGATGGAGAAGGTTATGGGAGGTAAGACAAAGAGTATTGTAGATTTAATTAGCATAAGCAATCTGATAACCAAGCTGCCTTGGCAAGAGCAAACAGAGCTTTGAAGATTGCAAGAATATTGGATCAAGTCTAGCAACAGAAAAGGAAGATGAGATTAAGTAAAAATGTTGCAAAATGTATAAGTTTGTTTGTATGATGTTTAGCTCAAATCAATGTAGTAAAACATTAATAGCCTTCCTAAAATGATACAAAACCATATGTAGCTCACAATAAAATTGGATTCTGATCACCATCAGTAGTCCCTGTCTCTCTCTCAATCTCCAATAGAAGGTAGTAACTCTTTTTGATTATTGTTTCAGAGATACAAGTGAACTGAGGACAACACTGAATTGCTTCTAGTAAGTTTCTGCAGCACTTGGTCTTTCCAGCTCCTCTCCCCTACATTAGAATCTCCTCTCCATACGTGTATTTTTTCCATTATCAGTCTCCTGGGGGCTTGGTGGTGAGGCAAAGATGCAGTTCAGCTCTGTGGAAGATGTGAGAAAGACAAGCTTCCTCTCCCATCCAACTGAAATTTGCTTTTCTTTCCTTGTTCGGAGGAAGAATCTCTGCAGTGATGAGCAGTAAATTCCTCTTCTATGTATGACTCACAGAAATCAAAGCAAACTGAATTGCTTCCTCATGTTTGCAATTAGTAACTCTGTGCAGACTTCAATTCATTTGCAAGAGATCTGCACATCTAATTAACCCCATCCTGACTGCTGCCTTCTTTCAGCAATTCCAGGAAGAGGGAACAGGAGCAGAAGTGTGGGGATAGGGTTTGACCTGTCTCTTCTCCCAGCTGACAGGTTCATGTAGAGCATAAGAGAGATTTAGCAGATTAAAGTCCTTTCTAAAGGAGGCAAGGCAGTGCTTAATGATTGCAAAAGGCAACACAAATGAAGGTGTGAATTTAAGAGGAAGCCAAGCTTGGAAAGCTTCAATTGGTCTTATTTTTTAATAATATGTTGGTCTTTGTTTTTAATGATGTCTTTTTTCCTAAAATAAAGTAGCTTCATGAGTTTCAAAGGAAGCTGGTTAGAGTATCTCTTTGTCATTGATTGATTATTATAAGAACAACTGAAAAAGCTTGTATAAGTTGATTCCTTGCAGAGTCAAAGCCAAGAGCTGTTTCTTTAAGTCAAGTCAGAGAAAGTCACTGCAGGAGTGTGTGGGTGGCTCCAAGTTTAGCCTGAACTAGGATCTCTGAAGGTCAGCTGCAGAACTGTTTGGTTTTCTACATAAGTAAATAAAATTGGAGGCTGAAGTCCTCATGATAAATGTAACATGCATACTTCTACATAAGAAAGAATGGAACACAGAACTAACTCCAGCATTGGCATTTTACAAATCAGGTATTGTTCTAAAAATATATTCACCAGATCAAGCAAGAAATATTTTTCAGACAAATTCAGTGGCTCAATTCATGCAGGACTTTGCATCAATGGCAACAACATTCACTCCAGGCTTACAACTTAATAAAACAACCTAATAAGGCACTTTGCTAATCTCAAGCATGGCTTTCCCTCCCACCTCCCCAAATCTCAGAACCTGTCTACATGGAGTATTTATGTGGATGCAAATACAATTTCGTTTCTGTTAAAAGGTATCTGCAAGCATATGATTCAGATTTTTCCATTAAGGTAGCTTGGAAGTTGCTCCAATACTTTCACACCAAAGAAAACAAAGATAAATCACATTACAGCGTGATGCATCCTGGAAAACCACTTCCAAAACAAACAAAAAAGCCCACAAAAATCCCTCTTTCTAAAGCCAGTCTCTTGAATTCAGGGGGATGGTGGTGTGGTGTGTTCTTAGGATGGCTGATGATGATATTACTGGAGATGTATGGAACCTGCACAGGTGTGCTCACATAGATTTAAACACACAATCCCATGTACTCAAACATACATAAATCTAGGTTGATGTCCAATACTGACACTGAAAGGCTGGAATCTTCTCATCTGGTTCCTGTCAGCACTCAGAAAGTGGGATCATATGTGG
>WAAG01084284.1:16063-62648 GCA_013390105.1 Tichodroma muraria | reverse complement strand
ACTGCGGGCACACACAGCCACAGCCAGGGAATGGCTCCGGGAGAGCCGGCACTGCGGGCACACACACAGCCCTGCCAGGGAAAGAACAGAACATCACACTGCACCATCACAGCATTTTCCTCTCGAGACGAAGGACAGAGAAGCTAAAAAGCCAAAACAAGTCTTTGTTGACAAGGCATAATTGGGAATATGCTCTTGAAACCAGAAAGCAGGGAAAAAGAGAGGAAGATTGGTAAGATGAAATAGAAAACAGCACGTGCATGTTCTAGAGTGTTTTTCAGCTTCTAGCTGGTCCTTATTCCCAAACCCACTAGTAAATTATCCAATCTCTGGGCTCTGCACTGCTTCTCAGGGCATTAAGAAGTTAGCTAATAAAAATGTGTCAAAATGAGAGGAGGATGGGAAGCTGGAAACAAAACTAGCTCAGTTGAAATCAATCAGTTTGACAAAGTTCTTGCCAGTGACATTTCAAAGATCCTGTTGGGAAAGAAAGAAGGTGTGGGGGGAGGAGGAGAAGAGTTCTGAAGGTTTTATTCTGATTCTTATTATTCTTCTTTTAGTTTTGTTAATAAAATTTTCTTTATAGCTTTCAAAGTTTGAGCCTGCTTTGCTTGTCTCCTAATCTCACAGCAGAAAATAGACCCACCACATAAATTTGGTGCATTGGCCAGGAAATCGAAAATTAGCTATCCTAAACCACTACACTAAATTGGTGTTTCCACCCAGTTCTGAACTGAAACCACCACAGCCACCTCATAGTGATCCTGGCAAAGCCCTGGGGATCAGCCTCGGGGCTGCTGCTCTTTGCTTGAAGTTCTGCTCAGAAAAGGCCCCATGGACAAGTCATCCTGGGATCTGGTGAGATCCCCAAGGACTTCTTGCCTTTTTCTATTTATCCTTTAAGACGTAGTGCACTGGAGACTGCAGGGAGTCCATTACCTGATCAACTGACCTGCAGGTACAAGGAGTTGCTTAATTACGAGGTCTAAAGAAACCTCATAAGGGATGTCACTCCCAAGAGGGATAAAGACAGCTGCCTGAAAAACACATTTTCCTTTCCCATTTAGAGGGTTCTTTAAAGATGTGCTTTTTACACTCTGCTAATTAAAAAGATCCATTCAGGCTTGCGTTGATCATCCAGTACAAGAGCTCACATATTCACCTCCATGGAAACTGCAAAAGACAGGAGCATAAGTCCCAGTGATTTTGTAGAGTTTGTGCTCCTTGTCTTCATCTCACAGTAATACCTATTTCTCCTGTATTTTTTACTTGTTCTCAAAGCAGGTCACTGCTGCATATGCCCTTCAATGGCAGTACAGCCAGAGAGGAACTGACATCACTGTGGGATCAGAACTAGTTTTTTGACTCCTAGGCCAAGGCTCACCTAGTTCAACCCCAAAAAAGAAAGGATTGTGATTAGAGCAATTGTTCTAGGCACACCACAGAGGACACTAAGTCCATTTATTGCACTTTTCAATGTCATATCTGGCTGCAGCCAGTCCAGAAAACAAGTCCTTTCTATTGCAACGTCCTTGAAATACAGAACAACCCATTCAGATTGGATCAGATCCACACAACTTTGTGATGTGCATCACCTGAGTGAGCGTCTGTGGAACATTCCTATCCTCACAGCTCAGTATGGACCTAAGAGTGACAGCAGTTTCTGGCACAGGCTCCTGCTCCTGCCTAGGGCTCACAGGCCTTAGCTCTGGACCCTACGGATGAGGGATTTTGTTTTTAAACTCTCAAGTACATGCACAAGGCAGGAGAGAGTAAGAACTTATTTCAGGAAGGTGTTTGTGGCAGGCGGGTTAAAATTAGACCATTTGTTCCTAAAAAGACTGTGTAGAACGACAAGGACTTGGCAAGAGGCTCTCCAGTCAGGAATGTGACACAGGAAGCGCCTACACAGCATTTGGCAATGATGTCACCTGGCTGCCCGAGGGTGCTGCATGGAAGGGTCCTGGGAAGTTCAGGGATGGAGCACTGGAACTTGTTCAAGCCACTCTGTATCTGTGGGCAGTGAGTGTGGAGCAGGGCGTGAGGCAGACATGTCGACAGGACCCACTGCCCAGCTCTCCCAGATAAGGGAATCTGGAGCCAGGACACAGAACTGGTATTCTTGCACTATTTGTGAGGGCCTCTTCAGCAAAGTATCAGCCTCCTCTTCCTGTCATGCCCCCCTCCTCTTGCTGCTCCAGGAATTCCTGCCTTCTGAGCTTTCTGCCTTCCACACATGGCTCAGCAACACTTGTGATTCACAGCCTCATGCTGGCGGGATCATTAGGGAACAAATTGGTGGGCACTGGGCCTAGAAAAGCTCAGCCTGGAGGGTCGAAATGTTTCCTTTCCTCAGTGAAGGTACTTGCTTTGAAGCTTAGCTAAGGAGTACCAGATCAGGCTCTCAGACCTGCACAAGCAGAGATCTGTTCTGAGGTTTAAAGTACAGTGGTATAGTGATTAAGGATGTGCGAAAAATAGCTCTGGAAAGCCACACAGTGTTACAGTGGGGAAGTATGGAAGTTTTAAATGCAGACTCTCTCTTCCAGTAGAAACTTTCTGGTCATGAGGCAATTACTGAGTACCTGCAAAAGCTCTCATTCATTCTTGCCTCTGTGACTGCAAAAATGCACAGACAACAACCTCACTTTGTGCCACAGGGGTGCATCACACATACATTTTTGCAGGGCAGAAATACAAAGAGTTGCTTAGACTGCAGGCCAGATCACCAAAGTGATGCACATTTCTACTTCTGAAAGCAATACTTAAATCTTTGGTCAATCCTTGGCATACAAATGTACTTGTATGCCCTCCATACAATTACAGAATAAAAGACCTAAAGCAGCTAAGCCTTAGTTTAAGTCATCCTGCTCTCAATACTTTATACAAGGCGGAAGATGAACAGAGTGAAATGTGCTCTAGCAATTTAGAGAACAGAGTACCTACAAAACCAGCAGCAAGAGAACATGAGACCTATCAGGAAGTCAGGTCTGTTTGAACTTTAATGAAGTTTTCCTGTTCTACAGGCAAAATTAGTCCAAATGACTCAGCCCATTCACCCAAAGGCTCATCTTGGCTTTGACTATAGTGATCAACCCATGGAATCTTGGACCTAACAAAGCCCTCAGCTTTGCAACACAGTAAGACCTCACAGATAATTTAGCTTATAAACCTCCTGGGCTCCCTTTTTGAAAATAATTTTTTAAATTGACTAATCTTCTGGTTTACATCAGTTTTAAAATAGTTGAAACTATTCAGTTTATGAACCAATATTTATAATTATTTATTTTTGCAAAACACCATTAAATTTTCTAGAAAATATAGTTTGTTGTTTTTCTCCTATTACTACCTTCCTTCCCTTCCACCCCCAAAAAAAAGCCATAGACATTAATATATGTGTCTTTTCTCATGGGTAGTTTTGATATATCTGGAGGGAAATTACTGTTCTAACTGTGTTTGGAAGCTGGGACCCAGAATTCATTTTAAACCTCCTGAAGTTAAATAAAGGTCAGATTTTTAGCAGTCTAGCTATTCAGGCCTATATTCCCTTTACTCCTCACTGTGTGAGAGCATCTCTGCTTTATTAACCTGTCATCTAGAGGATTTGCACCCTGATTCACCTCTGTCTCTCACAAACCATCTCTCTGCAGTACAATATCATAATGTGCTGAAGTGTGAAAGATCTCCTTGTCCTATTAGACTTGTCAGGTGCATCTGACCTATCTAGGCTAAAGAATGTTCATTCTTCCCATGGCCAATATCTTAGGCCTTCTTGGTCATTTCCTGTTCTGCTCTGACCTGAGATATGATGTCATGGCTCACAACGGTCTTCACACTTCAACACTATGCAAAGAATGTGCTGTTATCCTCGGGGAGGTGACAGGGTAAAACAAATCCTCTTGGTCAAACAACACAGAAGCTATGAGAAGAATTTCCAGTGGGAAAGGGATACTGTCTTAGTTTGGAAGACAGGTGTCTGCCAGGGAAAGCAGGAGCCTCCTTGGGAATGGAGAATGCAAGATCTCCTCTCCCTGAATTGTTATAATTTTGAAATTAAAGAGCTCTCGGGCAAAGATGTAAGGATAGGAATAACAGCTCATTACTACCGTCTATAACAAGATAAACAAAATAACAACAATAACCATGGCATTAACAACAAAAAGAGTCAGGGCCCAGTGAGTCCTTCAGCGCAGGCCTTTCCCCTTTGGTGCGGTGGCCGCCACAGCGGCCGGGCCGAGCAGAGAGCCCGGGGCGCTGCCCGAGCTGTGCCGGGAGCTCGGCGGTCGGTGCCGGGCTCTGGAAAGGTCCCGGCAGCAGCCGGGGCTGCGGGACACGGCCTGGGGAAAGCAGAGCAGGAGCGAAGGAACAGCGGGCGCGGCTCCAGCAGGGCAGGGAGAGAGCAGCTCCGGATTCCCGGGCACACGGACAGACGGTGCTGGGGCACCCCGAGCTGGGCTCCGGTGAAATCTCCCCGCAGTGCAAACCAACAGCCTCATTCCCTCCCAGAGAGCAGCTCCGGATTCCCGGGCACACGGACAGACGGTGCTGGGGCACCCCGAGCTGGGCTCCGGTGAAATCTCCCCGCAGTGCAAACCAACAGCCTCATTCCCTCCGAGAGAGCAGCTCCCCCAGAGAGAAGTCCGGTGCCACCCTCTCCCCTGATTTCCTTTTGTCTTTCCTGAGTACTCATAAGTATCCAGTAATTAGTTCCCTAGCAATTTATGAGAAAAAATTCTGTAAGAAAGAAACCCCACCCTCAACGGATACGAACAACATTTTCTGCCTCTGAGGTTCTGTGGCCTCTATCTGTCCAACACATACTGATGTGTTGGTTTAAACTAAACAGTTGAGGCATTTAAAGCGTAGGCAACTGTTCATAAAGCAGGTTTTTTCAAAGATGGGGTTTGAGTGTTCAGATGAAGGCACTTTGGAGGGTTCTCCCATGTTTCAGAAAGCACTGAAGCACTATTTTTTATAAAAAACAGATTATGTGGTTGTATTCTTACCCCACCTTTCCATTACTGCTTATTCTTGCATAGCTTTCCCATCCAACTTCAGAAGCAGACAGAGCCCAGTATCAGGGGATAGAGTGAATGGATACACAGAATAAATTGCTCCCATGATCAGGAAGTTCAGAAAGGCACAGATCAAACTTAGACTTGGACATTCTACACTCTGCAGAGGGGCACAGCAGTATTACCTGAGGTGTTTCAGTTTTGGCATAAGGGGGCATTTGGGACCCCCTTCTAACAGGCCATGGAGGAAAGTGAGACCAAGATTTCCTACAGCCTATGAGACACACACAGACACTGCACAGCCCTTCCATGTTCAGCTGCTACTCAAGCCTGAGTACTCCACTGAGTACAAACAAGCTGTAAAAATGCTGCTTGCTGACTGGCACACATGAAGCTGACTGTGCTCACTGGGAGCTGTAAGCGAATGGTTTTATTTGTGCAATGAGCCAAAGCTTTCCCTGTATCAATAGAGCTGTAACATTTATAACAGTAGAGATTTAAGTCTCTTATAGGTTTGAAATCTTTCAAGGTTTAGACTGAAACACTTTGAGAGAGAGAGAGAACTGCAGCTGATCGACAGCAACCATTTTCTTGGCTTCCCAATCTGGTTCACAGTCATATTAACTTAAGTAGTAACCTCAATTCTCCAATGACTTCATGAACAGAGAACCTTGCTCTCTGTTTTACCAAGAAAACTGGAATTTTCTTGGTGAAAAACTCTGCTCATTTTCCCCATCCATGTAAGTCCGTTGAAAGTATGGGAATGACACACCTTGCCATTACAAAGGAGCTCTTTTGTGAGCTGAAGCTGACACCATCCATGTAGGTGGAAGCCTTTAAACCTGCCCTCATCCTGAAGGACCAGTTTAAATTCTGGGTTTTGCAGTGATTAAACTAATTTGATTACAGGAATGATTCTTTTGCCCATTGGCACAGCTGCAAAGATTTCAGTTTTCTAGTGGCATTCAGTTGCTTAACACAAGCGTCTTTTGTCACCGTAAATTAATTTAATGAATTTCTGTAATTCCAGAAAACTCTGCCAGCTCATAGACACTAAACAATTGACTCCAAATTAACTTTTACAGAGTAAGACTGTAAGTAACTTGGGAGAAATCACTGCTTTCCTCAGCATCCACAGGAAGATTTAACTGCCTGCCCATGATTTCTGTTGTTTCAGAGAATGCATTTGGTGTTTGCACCCACACAGGGAAGCAGCCCGGCATTGTACATTCCACAGCTCACACCTGGAATACACGACTTCACTCATTCCTCTTTTATCCAGACAGTGCATCCCAAGGGAAAGGGGTTGAGTCCAAAGTCGTGGGTGACAGCCCTTGGTGACCAATCTCTTCCACCCACAGTATTCCCTCTTACCAATGTCACCACAAGGGCACATGGAGCTGTGCAGCCCCTGGGCACAGCAGCAGAGGGCCTGATCCCCCAGTGCTGAGGCTTTGCAGCGAGTGACTGGTGGGAATGGCAGGACCATGGGCTGCCTGGTGTGACAGGGGAGGTGTGAATGTGGTGCTGACAGTGGACTTTATCTCAAGCATGAACACAGCCTCCAGCCCTGTAGCCTGAGCACCTTATCAGAGCTTTAGGAGTGTCAGTTTTTGAAAGGCTGCTTGCCAATCACACTGTGCTGAGAAGCAACAGCTAAAATATCCTGCCCCTCTGGCCCACAGCCATGCCACCCTCCACCACAAAAGGCTTCAGCTATTTCCAGAAGCTTGGCAATCACAGTGAGTATTTTCTGGGAAAACAAAGAAGGGTTATCAAATCAAGAACAGTGGGTGATAAGAGCCACCACAGACACACCGAGTTCCTGAGAGAGAGTAGCTTTTCTAAGCTCTGGATGAAGCTGCATCCTTCCCACTGCAGCTCACCCACCCAAGGCAAGAAGGGGCCCTCTGTTCACATGCAGTCTAATGTGCATCCACTGCAGAATTCCAGGATGGCCATCCTGGCACAACCAACTGCTTGCAATGCTCGACATGAAGGATTTGCCTTCTAATCACAATAAGCAAGAGCGGGTACATGCAAGTGTGCAGTTGTACCTGAACTGATGAGAAACATTGATGAAAAGGACCATAAATGTTAGCAGGAAGAAGAATACATGCATGAATCCCAGACAAAAATCAGGGTAGTTTACCTTCCTGTTCTCAGAACACAGGGACTGACCTACACCACTCTCAAATCAGGCACAGTCACAAATCTGAGCTGTGTCAAAACTTATGGACAATTGGGATCCTGCTCCAGAATTACAAAATTGAGGTTATGTACAGTGCCACTCTCACAGGCTGAACAAAATCTGCTGAGGCTTTTGTGGAGGACAGGCTTTATGTAATGATCACATTTTTAGTTAGTTAGGTTATTTTTAGGTTCATCACCAGTCTATTAGGGGAGGGAGAAGGGAAGTAAACAACCACTGCAACTTCTAGGACAGGTGCCATTTCATTCCTATAGCTGTTTAGCCATTTCTAGAAATGGCTTCACCTTCTGCATGTTCCACACTGACAAATGGCATGTGGCAATAAATAGCACAATGGGATAGTGTGACCTCTTGCCCCTTGATTTGGCTGCTTGGCAAGAAAACCTTGATCAATGGGCACTGGTGACACTGTTCCCAGCCACGCCAAGATGAGCTGAGTTGCAAAGAAAAACCTGGCAAGTGCTATCCCAGACAAAATGCTTAAGAAATATCCTCCCTACACCCATCTCTTCTTACACAAATTTACATTCTGCAAAATACATTATGAGAGTCCAGATCAACATTTCTAATGTTGAACTAAACTCAACCATCCATGTGGCACTCAAACTTTTAAATATCAGCACAACCATTCATATACCACATACATACCAGGGGCCTTCTCAAGACATGACCACTCACACACACTTCCATGGCTAAACCCCGAAAAAGAGACTCAGAACCCCTCTGAGTTGTAGTGCATGCACCATGGTTTTGATTATGAAGTGATCATTTTATCGAAACTACCAGTGTCTATTCTCTCTGTTTTTAGCAGAAGTTGCTCTCGAACTTGAGGCACGTTCTCCACTCACCAGGAGAGGTCACCACACACCTCAATAACCAAATGAAGAGCCCAGATGGGATCTCGCAGGAGGGACCTTCTAGTTGGGCTGGGTAAACGTCCCAGCTCAAAACAACTGGGGATATGTCGTGTGCATGCTGCCCACAAAGGGCTCTCTTTCTCTCTCCTGTCAGAAGTTAGGAAGTGCAGACCAGCGCCACAACTTCCCTGCATGAAGCTGCTCCCACTGCAAGTCCAACCTTTCTACAGAGAGGCAGTAACATGTAGACAAATTAGACCCCAGTCCAAACACCAAAGGTGTCCGATAAAACACAGAGAATGACAAACTTGAATTATGAGCAGTTTAGTGCAAGATCAGCCTATGAGTTTCTGAGACCCAACTTAAAGATCATGGGGAAGCAAGAATGGCTGCCACAGGACTAAAAAGACCTACATGGCTTAGAACCACAGCTAATCCATGTTTTGACTGGAGTGTGAATATCTATTTGTCTATGTAGACATTCCCACCTTTCCCAAACAAGACGAACAGATGCTGTTCATTTTGCTAGAGATGAAGCTTAGCCAAAAAAGGAATTTCAGGTGAAGATTTGTGGAACATGAGTACTTCCTTAGGCCTCTGCCTCTCACCAGGCTCTTATGCCTTTGCTCTGAATTCCTCAGCTTGTTTCCTTTCAGTTTGTTTGAGGACCCATGTAAGTCCCTCCATCACTGCAGCTTCCCTGTTGGGCTTCATTAGTATCTGAGGAATGTGATAAATATGCCTAACAAACCTAAAATTAAAATTTTGAGATCAAAACCTAATGCTCCAGAACCACCTACAACTTGCTACTAAATGTCAGCCTGCTGCCCTCCTTGTCCTCAGGTGGCCTTGGCCCCTTCTTTTGCCAAAGGCCTAGAGAGGAAAACATCCCCTCTTCATCCATTTAAAGAAATCAGTGAGTATTAATTAGTGACCACAGAACAGATCAAGGGCAAATAGATCCTTGGACCCCAGAGCAGAGTAGTGCCAGCACTGACTCTGTCCCTTTACTGGCCTTTAGCATCCCACAGAAGGTGCTGCAGGACAGGGAGAGGAGACAGGACAGTGTGCAGTGACCCTATGGGGGTCACTTCACACTGTGACCTTCCGAGTTACCTGATAGTGAAGGCTTGGTTTATTCCCCTTGGATTGGCTATCTCAGACACCAGGAGATCTCAGCCTTCCCTAAGGCAGGGACTGAACTCTGCTCTGGGCTGTGCTGGATCAGGTGCAGCCAGCTGCACCCCGGGTGAGTGAGCTCAGTCTCTGTGCTCAGTCCCTCCTCAGGATGGAGAACCACTGCTGCTGCAGATCCCCAGTGGCCCCTCCTGCAGCTGGGCCCTGCTGTCAGCCCATCATTCATCAGAAAGGCCAGTGCAGTGCCAGAAGGGCAAAGAGAGCTCCTGCAGTCAGGCAGTGATGGGCCAGGCCTGTGCCCATGGTGATGCCGTGCACTGAGCCTGCACAGCCCAGCTCCAGCCCACTCGGGGGAGGGCATGGGAGGGGGACACCAGGCAAATCCTTGGAGATTACAGCTAAATGTTAATGTCCTAGTGAGGGGCCTCTGGTGCCAGCTTCCCTCAAAGACTCAGCCATCCCACTGTGATGAAAGCGCTGCAGAAACATCACTGCCCTTTCAGCCAGCCAGGGAACGTTGGCTTGAGCAGCTGGGAAGGAGAGGGAGGCCAAAGGGATCACTGAGCTGGGAAAGAGGAAGACGAGTTACTGCAGCAGTGCTCTAATAATACCTTACCAAAGCCTAGTTAATGTGCTATCAACTTCAGAGCTCAGCTTCCTCACAGGATGAAGCAGGTATATATCCCCAGAGGAATAGTTTGCCCTAATCCTGCTCTTTAATCAGATTTCTGATGATACGGGAGAAATATCTCAGGAAGCTGGGAAACAATTTGTTGTTGGAGATGATCAACACACATCAACCTGCTGCCTTCTTGATACTTCCTTCCACCCTATATGAAAGACTTGCCATACAAAAGAACACTTCAAAAAGGGACATGAAGCCATTTCCTACCTCCAAAATATTTTCTACTGTCCTCAGGGGTTCCTCCCTTCTTATAGGCTGACATTTGTGCTGAAGTCTCCATCTTAGCTGTGCCACCTCAATGACAAATCTCCATGAATATTCAGGCACTGATTTGATGTCTGAGCCCTGGGAAGATCTGGAATGTAAAGCAGAGACATTTGCTGTGTGGCTTCCTGTTTCTAACTACTTGCCACTGCACCAAATCTGATGCGAACCCAGATGTGAGTTATCTGGACTGAAGCTGCCCTTGCTGTCTGGGTTATGCAGCACTGTCTGAAATACAATCACATGGAATGTCATTGTTTGGGAAGATGGAACATCCTTTCGTTGTGCTTATGGACAGCACCCAGCTGCAATGCATTAGGATGAGAGGCAATGACACAAATGGCAACAGGAAAAATTCCAAGTAGATATTAGTAAATCATTGTTTCTTGAAGGTTTTCAAAATTCAGCTTGACAAGGCATTGGGAAATTCCATCTTAGTTGGCTCTGCTTTAGCACAAGATTGCACCACAGACCTCTAGAAGCCTTGTCCAGCCTTAATTATTCTTTTACCAACATAGTCATAGATGAAGACTGTACTACCATATGAATGTCCAACAGTAACCAGAGAGACAATTCAGCAGACCCAAAACAACTCAGAGATCTCAGGGTCCAGAAGATTTATTATCCACATTAGGCAGACCTGTGACAAGCCAATCAAAGCAACAAAACAATCCTGGGCTTTTGCAGAGGAGAAAAGACAAGCCTGAAACTGCCCTGACCTTTTCTTACTGTGTTGTTTCACTGAGAAGTACACACCTCAAACATCTGGGATGATGATTTCATTTACTAACAAGATTCATATCAAACGTGGTTTTCACCAACATCAACAAAAAAAACCCAACAATATAATAACACCAGACTTCCCTTTCTGTCACAGAAGGACGTTTTTAAGCTGTCTCCTTACAATACCCATTTCTAGAGACACTTAAAATTATGCCTTAAACTGATCTGCACATGAAAAAGCATTGAAAATATTAAACCTGCTGGCACATCACAGAATTCTTTTTTCCAAGCTTCCAGGACCAACAAGTTGATGCTGAAAACCAGTTTGCAAGTTTTCAGTAACTCAAATATCAGATGAAAAATGCCAGATGGTCCTTAATTTCCATTTCCTCTGTGTAGATTCAGCTGGATGGCCTTTAACTCTGTGCATCACATGTGTGCAAAAATGCCATGAAAGGGCAAGAAGTATTATTGCATTTCAGTTTCTCAGTGAAGCAAATTTTCAAGCCTGTTCTTCCTTTCAGACTGATTGCAGATTTAACATAAATTGTGTACAATAGACTGAGAAAGAGCACATAAAGGAACTATTTTAAGCTGGATCCAGGGAAAGAGGAATTTATTCCTCAACTTAAGCCTTGTAAAAGCTGTCTGTGCATGTCAGCCTGGTTTTGGCCACACTCACTGTCATTCAGGCCAATACCCACGGCAACTTGTCATATTTGTAATACTTGTTTTTTCCCTTCTTCTCCAAACCACACTCTTTCATCTCTTAAGTCAATAACATCATATTAATAAGTTACATTATATGTTAAGATATCATTATTATGTAATAGCATTCAGTTCTTACACAGCACATTTTCTTAGCCCATCCCTCTGGTGTGGTGCTTCACAGTGACAAAGGAGCCAGGTGAATGTGCTGTGGATACCATTCACTTCCTTTCTCACTTTATAGTTCTTTCACTATTATTTTGCTCCGGATTAAAAAGAAAGGTTTAGCAGTCAGCCCAAGGAACACTGAGCTGTGCTCACTCATGTACATCAGTGGCACCAACACAGCAGAATGATGCTGCATTGCCTAAGTGGAAAATGCTGCTTTAATTCACCACCAGAAAAGAGAACTATTTCTTTCCTCCTCCTCCTCTTCTCCTCCTCCTGGGTGGATGAAAACAGACCAAAACCTCAAACCAATCCTTGCACTAGGAGGAACTCAAAAGGTAGATTTGGGAGGGGTTGGAGAAAGATATAAATGCTGGTAGCTGGAGACACAGAGCAACACTGAACTGGAGAGACTTAAGGGAAGAGGAATCATCAAACATGAATCTGAAACTTCTTTTTTGTCCTGGATTCCTTCTGCTGCTTATTGTCAGCCAAAACCAGGCAGAGGCCAGATCCATTTCCAGCTTACAGGTAAGTGGCTGGCTGTTCAATAGAGCTGAAAGAAGCTGATGCTTCTTTAGGAATTAGACATCAGATGAGCTGTTTCTTCCAACCCCACCTTAAAGAGACATCATGACAGCAGGAATGCTGAGATGGGCAGACACAGAGTTATTAAACAGATGAAATGAAAGTCATTGATCACTGGATTTAAATTTCTAATCAAATGAGACAATTGAAAGGAAAATGTTTGGGTTTTTTTTCCTGTGGGTTCAGTTAGGGGATTGTACATTTAGGGTCATCCTGTGACTGAGTGTAGCAATAAGCTTTTGGAGTAAAAGAAATTGTTCTGGAAGGACTGTGATCTAAAGCCCTAGAGCAGTCACCTGCATGCTCCTCCCTGAAGCCCCTGGTTTTAGCTGAAAAAGGAATTAAGGGGTTGTACCTGCAGGATCTCCTCCTCAGCTCAGTTGTGCAGCAATGAAGCCCCTGCTTGTGACTAACAGGTGTAGAATATAAGAAAAAGTGTGTATGTGCACCTATGTGTATTTGTTTGTGCAGGAATTCCAAGTCATTGAGAAAAAACATTTCAGTTGCAGCACTAGGGAGCTGGCATTGCCACTTATGAGGTATCCTCCCAGTGTGCAAAGAAATGTGTAACATAATCCTTCAGAACCAGTTTCAGCATGTCTCCTGCCATTGCATTAATTCTCTTAGATATCAACTATTTTTTTCTTGTTCCTTATTCACACTTTATCAGGCCTTTTTCAAATTTTTCATAATTTATCCCATATGCCCAGTTCCAGGAAAGACTTAACTGGCAGCTCAGAAATATGTCCTCAGACCTAACACTGAGTATGGCTTATGGAAATAATGAGAGTTCCCAAAACCCCTCCTTCTCTTCTCTTCCCTTTTCACCTCCTACTCTTCTGTTTTTTCCAGAATCTGCTCAAATTGTTAGATGAGGACCTGGAGCACTCCCCAGTCTCAGAAGAGAGGGACAATGAGCAGGATGACCTGATCCCAGCAGGTGTCTTTGATCAGCAAGACACTGAACTCCAGTGGATCCAAAACACCAGGGACCAGCCCAAGAGCATTTCCATGGGTGACAGAGCAATCTGGAAATTCTTCAGCGACCTCCTGAGTTTATCCCGTAGATACCAAGGCAGAAGCAAAAAGGGCCTCTCCAGGGGCTGTTTTGGTGTCAGACTAGACAGAATTGGGTCACTGAGTGGACTAGGGTGCTGACTGTACTATGGTAAGAGAAACCCAGAGGATGCTGGTCTATGTATTCCTATATAACTTGCAGAAATATGCAAAAGAGCAGAGTTAATTCAGCTTCAAGGAAATGGTGCCTTGAAGTAAGTTTCACCCTCCTATCACAAACACATTTTATTATTTTACCTTCCTCAGAATTCACTGTCATCAGATGTAGACTTAAAACCTGTGAATCCCACAACTCTGCTTTAGTTGCTTTCCCTCCTTCCTCTGAGTCAGCTGTAAGCATTTCATCTTGTCTTAGAAGATCAGAGAGGTTTTTCAACAGTTCCCCAGGGATACTTGTTTCAGTCCAAACAAACTCTAAACAGAAGAGTGGAGCTAAATCTCCCACTAGAACAGTAAGAAAACAGTTATTTCCATGTGTGAAATCCTGTACACTTCTCTTTCTATTACTTATTCATCTTCTTTATTGACAGGACTGACTTTGGGGTTTCAAAGCACCCCTTGCCTACTACATGATGTACTGAGCAAATGCACCCACCTCTCCCCTGATGTACTTGGCCAACAGAATGCACCTTTGCTGTACTGCCTGTTTGTATCAGAGAAGTTATTTGTGAACATCTATCTGAAAATTAATTACAGAAAACCACATTTGTACTGTTTGTTTACTGAATGTATAAATAAACAAGTCTCATTATGTCACAGATAACAAACTGTTTTCCATAACGTAATGAATTTGCTTCAAGGTTTGCTGTGTGGTTTGTTCATATTTTGTTCCTGAAAAAGAGCTCTAGTTTGCAGTTAGACACTAGAATTCAGGAGCATTTCAGTGGGATGCTGTTTGGTAAACAGAACCAGGACACAAAGCCCCAAGTCTCTTACCCACAATTTGAACAAAGGGCAGCTGTCTTAGCAGACATCACTAGAAAGCAGAGACTCTGCATTTAGATCTGCCACTGACAGAGGAAAACAAATTTTTCTTAGTAGTATACCTCATCTTATTACAAAAAAAAAAAAAGAAACAATCCCCCCCCAACCAACAAAAAAAAAACCAACAACAAAAACCCAACACTACCTTCTTTGAAGGAAATTCAAAGGCACCTACCCTTCCATAGAAAGATCCAGGTATTTCAAAGCACTGAGAAGAAAATTGAAAAACATATCCTGAAGGCTTCTTTGTTTAGGTCTAATGTTGTTTGCTAGTTAATCTGTTTAAGTTAACTTTATTAACAAAGCAGCAGCAACTGTGAAAATGTGCTGAAGAGATATTTGTTGCCATATGCATAGACAGCCCTGAGTACAAGCTTTCCAATAATGGGTTAGTCCATAATTAATTACACTCTGAACTGCCATTCCTCAGAAAAAATCACAAGAAAATTAAGATTTCCACCAATCAAATAAAGAATCAAAGTCCAGAATGAAAACTGTGCTATTCTTTCATCTTCCATCATAATTTCATACCAACAGCTAGTCTATACATGGCTTAAAACCAGCTACATACTTAGGCTAAGAAGCAGCAGACCTACTTACTTGGGGGAGCTTAACAGAAAGCATCCAGCTTTCTTAGAGTCCCTCTTCAGGTGTGCTGCCCCAGGGCTGGCCCAGGTGAAGCCCATGTGGTGGAAAGGTTAATCCACACAGCCCAAGGGATGTCAGGGTGTCAAACAACATAGAGCTGGTATCTCATGACAGCTGGTACTAATGGGAACTTTGCAGCCTCCTTTCTAACAACCCTGAGTCTAAAGCTTGTTCCCAGCTTCCAGTAACTCTAGAGCAGCGATGATCTCACAGACATAAGGGCTTCTTAATGGTGAAATTTCACTGAAAAACCAGTGAAGGAGAAGCACTACTGAAGTTTATTTGCAGAAAAGTAACAAAGGTCAGAGTAGGTTGAACTCTGAGCTGTGAGCACTTGTGAACAGAACTCTACAGAAGATGAATAAGAAACAGATAAGAGTTGCAATTATAGAGGTTGAGCTGGTAATGTGCCATCCCATCACCTGGCATTTTGTGGGAACATTTTAAAAAGGCACTTTTCTCAAAGCAAGAACAATTTATTTCACATAAAAGGCTCTATAATTAGATCCCCAGGACTGAAGCCAGATGTGTTTGTACTTTAGGTAATTTGCTGAGTTCTATTAGCATTTAAATAATCAAAGCTAAGCTTTGAAGTGAGGATGCCAGCCAGATGAGGGAAGCTCATCTCTAGCTGTGCCATTTACATCTTTGCTAAGAAGCAGTGCATGAATTTACAGACCAGAGTAACAGAAGTTGCTGAGGAGAAAAGCCTCCGATAAAAGTACTCCTACACGGAAAGAAACATACAGATATCTTTCTCAAATATGTGTGCTTTTGGTGTACCTGATTTTAAGTGATGTTAGGCAGCAATCAAGATCTGGTCTCATCCAAGAGTCGCTTCTGGCTAGCTTATTAACAGAGGGTCAGTTGTATTTATTCCCCTTGATCATCACACAAATCCTATTCAGTCTCACTGCTTCATCCCTTTCCACTCCTGTCTTCAGCACACACAGAATTGAGGATAATGCACATCCTCACCCAGATCTGCTTTCATTCTCTATCAACAGTAACCCCCTCACCTGACACGATCTTCCTTCATTCAGGTACTGTGCTTTCAAAACACATCTTTCCCTGCCAGGTTCTTTGCTGTGTTGCTTTAAACAAACCCACTTGCCAGCTGTTAAAACAGCTGGATGCAAAAATCACTGTCCCACACCAGTTGATATTGCTGGTTTGCTTCCATTCTAAGCAAATGAAGAGGGCAGGAGGCAGAGGCTTAATGAAATTGCTTTAATATTACCCAGACAGTTAATGAAAGGAGCCTGTCTGCTGTTCTGCCTCTTACAGAGGAAAGAGTTGCAAAGGTAAGGAAAGGTTTGGTGACAATGCCAGAGAACCATCATCACAGGAACTTTCGAAGAAGGAAAATCTACTAAACTCAAGTCTCAGGACATGGTCTGCTCACATAGCACAGAAATTTGTATATTGAGAAGAAAATGCTGTTGTCCCAAGAGCTGCTACAGACAGATGAACACTTTCAATTCCTCCCACTTGTCTCCTGCACGGAGGAGTGACCCATCCCTCAGCCCCTTGGAGGGGAGATCAACCCAGCTCTCAGCTCCTGTGTGTCTGAGGCAAAGCAAACAGGCTGAAAGTGCAAGGTTCTTTCACTGCATCAACTCCTTCCTAACAGTGATGGAGAGTGGAGGGAGAGATAATCACTGGAAAAACGGGTGCTATCAGGAGGGGAGATGTCTAAGGGCAGCTCTCTCCCTCTGGAGCAGTTGCTGCACTCAGAAGACCCCCAGCTCCTGAAGAGTGACCTGTGGGGGCAGTTGCCACCAGTTCCCCTATCGAAGCCAGAGGGTACAGTGCAGCACTTCGGCTCCTGCAGGAATCTGGCAGGAGGCAGCTGAGCTCGGGATATAGAGACATCCACGGGCAAAGAAGCAACACAGTGTCGAGATGGTGATAGGGCTAGGGCTAGGGCTAGGGCTAGGGCTAGTGCTAGGGCTAGGGCTAGGGCTAGGGCTAGGACGCAGCTCCCGGCTCCCTGCTGCGGGGCCTCCCTGCTGCTGCTCGTTATGCCGTGGGCAGAAGCGCAGGCGGCCGGCGAGGAGCGCAGTCCGGAGCTTCGGTCCCTGCCGGTCCCGGGCCCGCGGCTCCCAGGGCACCCGTCCTGCCGGGGCGAAGTGGCAGGAGCGGCGCTTTCTATCCTTCCTCTCCTCCCCAGGACCTCCTTCAGCCGCTGCGGCAGCTCCGGGAAGAGGAAGGGGAACCAAGCCTGGGAGACGAGCCGGTGGCCGGTGGCTCCGAGCGGGAGCTCCCGGGGGCGGAGAGCGGCAGGGAGGGGGCTCCGGTCCTGGCCCCAGCCCTCCCCAGCCAGCGGAGGGACAGAGCCAGTGGAGGAGCCTCCTGACCTCCCTCAGACGGAGGCGCTTGCCCTGCTGCTTTGGGACCAGGATGGAGAGGACCGGCGCGCAGACGGGGCCTGGGATGCGACCGGCAGAGCGCCCGTAGGGGCCGGGGCGGAGCGGGACAGGCCGGGGCAGCCGCCGGGAGCTGCCGCTGTCCCCGGCTGAAAGCCTCGGAGCGGCTTCCCCCGCAGCTCTCTGCGCTTCTTTCACAGGTTTCTGGAGCAGATGGAGAAGCTGAAGGCGGGACCGGCTCCCAAGAGCTTCCTGAGCCTCCAGGCCGGCGTTCAGCAGCCATACCACCAGGCTGCCCTCGGACACGCCACGGCAGTGCGGTACGGAGCGATAAACTTTTTGCCAAGCCTACATTGCTTTTTTTGAGTGGTTTCTCTTCGGTCATGGTTTAGCAGATGGTCGGAGGATACAGAAATCCCCTCCAGAGCGCTCCTCTCCCTCTGCTCTAAGGGCTCCGTCCTGACCCTGGCCAGACCATGCCACCCGTTCTGGAAAGCCTTTTGCTGGAGGGTCGCAGCAGCAGGAAGGATGGTGGTTGCATCCTTCCAGGACTGTCAGTGACCCTCCACTGCACTGAAGCGGCACTGCCAGGCTCCGCTGCCAGCTCTGGGACCGTGGCAGTGAGCCAGCATGCCTTTCCCGATGGCTTCACTGCTGCTACCAGGGAATCCTCCCCGGAGGTGGGCACGGGGCTAGCGGTTAATTCCAGGTAAGTGTCCTACACACGCCCCTGTGCCATGGGCTAAACCACCGGTATCAGTGCCAGGCTTGGCACGGCAGACCGGCAACAGGGGGACTTCTGAGGACAGAGGGGCTCCGTCGCTTTAAAAATACACCTGGCAGCGGCTGCCGCTGCAGGCGAAGGGCCGCGAGGGCTTCAGCACCCGGGACAGACGCCAATCGCCCCGCACGCCGAGCGCCGGGCTACCCCGGCCTGCCCGGGGCTGCCCGCAGCCTGCACTGAGCTGGAGGTCCAGCAAAGGAAGGGGCAGCCGCAACACAGAGATAACACATCACGGTCACCGGGAGAAACAATCCGTGTTTAGGACGAAAATTCATTTCCCGCCTTGGAAAAAGTGAGGCACCACTTAATTGCAGGATGGCCACTTCAGACATTTTTACTCCAGATATTTTTATATTTCTGTTTTGGTTCTTGTCTGATGGCCATCTATTAATTTCCTTCTCAATCTAACTAACGTGCAGGGAAAGAGGCCTGGGTGGGGTGTGGCACAGTTTTATCAACGGTTTTGTCACTGGGAGATGAAAAGAATCCAAATCCAGCCTCCTCCTCAGAACAGGGGGCTCTGTACAAACAGCTTACACTCCATGCAGAATGGCAGGAGGAGAATGGACACCACGAGAAGGATGTGCAGCAGGTCAAGGCAGCACTTAGGGCAGATCTATTCATCAGCAGATGGAACCCACGTGGCACCAGCCCTCAGGTCCTTAGCCTTAAAAAGGAAAAACAAGGACATAGAATCATCTTGCTGGGGAAGGGGCAATGTCACCTCAGCTGAGCTCTGCCCATCCTCCTCGTCACAGGATCCACACACGGGCTGCCAGGAGCAGCCTTGGTGCTCTCCCTCTCTGATCTGAGCAACCAGAGCTGCTCTAATGGAGCCTCATGTCACCACGCCTCCCATCCCATACCCTGGGAAGTGGGGGAAATGTGCCAAATCCCCAACCCTAAAACCAGTCACAGTAAGCTTTTTAGAAGAACCTGCTGCCCTGTTAAAGCAGATATTTTACTAGGGAAATGCCCAGCTGAGCATGTGCAATGCCTAGATCCTGACTCTCTACTGCTGGGCTAGAAAGTCTAAAGTTCGTATTAATTTACCAGGGTGATAACACTGAGATAAACAAGTGACTTTTATAGCTTTAACAATGATGAGCTGAGTTCCGACATTTCACACTCCATTTGCTTTGGCAGAACTGCAAGATGGAAAATTGAGGGCAGAATTTTTCTGTGAAAATACAACTGCTCCTGTGACAGGCAGCCATTGTATGCCATCTCCACATTTCACTACATTGTACATGGAATAGAGCACAAAAGCTTCCTGTCTTAGGGAAGTATTTTCAAGGTTCCATGCTGCTGCATCTCCTTTATCTGCCACGGAACACAGAAAATGAAAAGGAACGAACCAGTAAAGAAAGAACTATCTCGGAGTCTGACTTAATGACTAAAATCCTGGAAAATTAGATTGTTTCACAGGGACAGGTCACTCAAAGCAAAATATTTCACATCTGAGATTAATATTGTGTCCCTCAATTTCTTGCTGCTGGGTTTGTGCCCCAGGGGCATGCTGTACAAAAAAAACCAAACCAACCAAACAAACAAACAAAATAAAACCAAACCCAACTGCACTATAACCCAGACACAAAGGAAAACTCAGAGCAAGCTACAAAATGTTTTTTGTACAGAGAAGGCACTAGAGATTACTTAGTGCGTGGGGGGGGTGTGAAAGGAAAGAAACAAGAAATACAACAATAACAGATTCTAATTATCTTAAATTGGAGACTCAAAATTAATGAATAATTCTGGTTTATCTTCTCCCACTTTTGCAGTTTACAGAACAAAGTAACACCTTGGCACAAACAAACATATACATACCAAGAGCAGAAGGAAGAGAATACTTGTAACTAATTAATGAATTGTACAGACACTGCAGCATAGAGTGTTAATTTTAAAAAAAAAGAAGCTATCAGGATATCAGTTGTTTTTTAAAAGCACAAAATAAGAAAGTGTTGGAGCACACAATAATATAAAAAACCTAGTATTGCCTCCATGTTCTGAAAACATAAAGCATTGAGGAAAAATAGAGAGAGCTCTTATAAAAAAGGACTTCATCAGAACATACACAGAGTTGGGCTGACTTCAGGCTATATTAGGAAAAAGGAGCATTTGAGCATGACTTCACAACCTTGAGAATGTCCTTTCTAGTATAATTTTGGTAGCTGATCATGTGAACAGTATGAGCACATGTTTGTACACAAAGACCATGTTAAGACATGGGAAATACTTTAACATTCTAATATTATTATGAAAATGTACTCAGGAGATTCTTTCAAGATCTGTGTTCGTATGTAAAGTCAACAAATTATTAATAGACTGACATTCAACTTATATATTTGTTGTTTCAATTTAAAATAAAAAGAAAGATTAGGAAAATGCAAAAAAAAAGCCATTGCCTCATGATTTTCCTCTTGCATTTCTGTAAAAAGATTAATTTTTAGTTATATTATATGCACAAAGACATCAATGGAAGAGAAATTTGAAGCATTTCTTTTTTTAAGCATTACTTACAAAAGTAATCTTTTGTAATTTCTCATTTAAAAATAAGAAGTTTCTAGCTAACTTTTAGTTTCTAGCTTAGTTTCTAGCTAAGACATCCAGCACTAAAAGAAACAAATAAATACTTTTTGTTTTTAATACATTAAATTGAAGATTTTGTTTTAACTCCTCACAAAACACACACATACACAAATTCATCCATTCTTTCTCTGGGACAGATTCTGATACCCTTCTGAATAACACCGAAAGCTATTTAAGTTCTCATCGAACGAGTTTCTTTCTTGTACGACGGTAAAAGACGATTAATGCTGAATCTGGCTGCCTGCTCTTTAAATTTCATCGGTGCAGGGTCGATCCTTACCATCAATGCGTAAAGAACTCCCATTATTTAAAGGTTTAGCTGCAAATAAACACAGGGATTTCAGCGGTGCCGAAGCCGGCTGTCGCAGAGGGCTGGAGGCACTCGCTCTCCCCACAGCCAGTCTGCACTGAGGTGCAGATCGAGGTGCTGCTCCTGTTGGTAACACACAAATATAAAGCCTCAACGGTGATACCACCTCAGAAGCAATGGGAAAAGAGAAGTGGCCCAAATCTGGGATTTTCAGCACACTCTGTGGTATGCAGTGGCCGCGCATATTCCATATATAGAAGGAAAGTGTGCACAATGCTTTAGGTGTCCTAAAAGCTGATTTATCTTCATTCTTGACTCTTCATCAAATACTCATCTGAAAGCTTGTTGTTTCCCCTGTAAAAGGCAATTTCCTTATGTAAATCTTCTAACTGAGCAAAGTTTAGAGCAGTTTTGGGATTGTTTCCCATCTCTGCAAATCTGACCATAGGGGTCTCTTGAAAGAGAATTGCTAAGAATTTCCAACTGGACTATGTAATCACAGCGCCTGGTATCAAGAGGAGGGGGAGTGACATGAAATCACTGACTTGTGACATACATTCCTCAGCAACAGCAGCTGCTGCCTAATGACAGCTAATAAAGGGAATCTTCCCTTGACAGAGCTGCATGCCTACAGTGGGACTGGAATGTGCCCAAGATAAACCCACTGATAACCTAGGAAGCAGGGATCACCCAAAGAGTATAAAAGACAAGCTTCAGAAGAGAGACAACAGGACAAGGAAGAGAGAGACTTGAAGGGACATCTCAGAAGAAACAGCTTGAACTTCCCTATTCCCGACGAAGTCAGCGCCATGGACACTAAAGGCTCATTTTTCTATGGCTTCCTCTTGCTGCTGCTCATCCAGCTCCAGTCCAGCAGAGCCAACCCTATCTACAGCCTCAGCCCTGCCAAAGAACTGGCCAGCATGGAGGTGAGGACTCTCATTTTGCAAGGTTAAACTTTCGGGGTGCTTAGCAGAGTGTGAGGTGGTGCTTTGCCTTCCTTTTGCATGACTGGACTGCAATAACCACATCAGCCATCACATGCCAGGGAACAAAGCCTCAGCTCTTCAAAGGGGTTCAGAGAAGCTCTGAACAGCAATATCCTCCTGTGTGGGGTTCACCCAAGCTCCTGGGCAGTAGTGGGAACCAAAATTGTGATGTTGTAGGATGTCTGCTTTGGCATTTCGATTCTTTTTCTTTTAAAGATACATCCTCCTGGGAACAAAGTTCCAGGGAAGGAAAAAAATCATCAGAGTAGCTCCCCATAGAAACAAATCGAAAACTTTGAGGTGGGGTCCTGTCTATCCTCCTGTCTACATGTCTATCCCTGCTCTGTAGGGCAGCCATATGGCTCTAGCTTTGTGAATTTGAGAGATCTGGTTGCGTATGGATGAGAGATGAGGAGGTAAAGTAGAGCATGCAAAGACAAACTTTTAGAAATATTACTAGAGGAATAACATAATCATTTAGTGTGGCTCATCCAGAAAAGCTTCCAGAGCTATAAAATTACCAGCTAAAAATTTTAGCAAATAATAGAGAAAATCCATGGTGACACCATAGTACAAGCTTGAGATTCTGATGGGATCTGAAAGCTCAAACCTTTCCTTGAGCTGGTACCAGTGACCAGCTTCTCAAAGCTGTTCTCAGGCCCTAAGAACAAACTCCCTGAGCTGATAAAGCCAGTTGAAGCTAAAGCCTCCTCTGGGCTGTTTCCAGCAGGCAGGAAGAGTGGCTTCCAAATGCACTCACTGTCAGGCAAGCCATAAGGCTCATTCCTCTCTAACCATATTCTAGAGATGGACAATTAGATTCCTCTAATTGGTGAGCTGCCCTGGAGGAGGTTATCTGACCCCAGTTACACAAAGCTTTACAGATTGCAAAGAATGGTACCCAGGAAGCAAACACACAGCAGGCATGAATTTACCATACAGCTATTGTCAGTTACTTAAGGAGTGGTAATCTGTAATCCCTGGGGCAGAGATTAGTGAAAACACCAAGAACTTCTCCAAGTGATGCCCATTGAAATAGCCAGAGGTGACAAAGCAGCAACTTCTGAGAATGTGGGAGTGGGCTATGTGGGTAGAGGTTCTCTCAGACTGGTGGGCTGAGTGGTATCTCCCTACACAATCCATATCTTGCATTTTCTTCTCTGCCAAGATGTCTTCTAACCTTGCCAGTAAGATACACATGGTGGCAAGCAGCTTCATTCAGTTCACAAGATGAAGCTATGTCTTCCCATAGATGGAATTACTGTGAACAAGGATATAATGCAGAGGACAGAACCCAATGACCTCTAGTAAGGCTGGGATCCAACCTGTCAGTTTCCCCAGGGTGGGCTACAGGACCATCAAAGAACACAGAACAGAATGACTGGAAGAGTTAGCAAATGACCACAAAACAAGGAGTTTCATTAATTTAATCCTTCTCTTATAGGCTCTGCTGGAGAGACTAGAGAATAAGTTTGCAATGATCGAAGCCCTGGAGTCCAATCCTGACCTGCAAGAACCCAAAATCCAGGAGGAGATACTGTCAGAACTCGATGATAGTGACAACCAGAAGGCTGAACCCAAGCTTGCACCCAACACCCCTCTGTCCTACAGGGACCCCTTCCTCAAGAGACTGAGGGGGCTGCAGATGCCCAGGATGATGAGAGATTCTGGCTGCTTTGGGAGGAGGATTGACCGGATCGGCTCCCTGAGCGGGATGGGTTGCAACGGTGAGTCCTGTCTAAGCCATTCCACTCAATAGCAAAGACCGTGTCCATGCCATGGGACAGGGAAGGAGCAGCTCCTCATTTAAGTCTTTAAGAACACAGTTTGAGAATGGAATTGAGCCTAATATTTAAGCTAGTATTGGTTTTTCAAAAGCACTGCTGACAACGGTGATGCGAACCAAGACAAAACCAGATTCTAATAACATTTATTTCATGTTTGGTTTGCAGGTTCCCGGAGAAATTAGGATCAACCTCCCTATCCCCTGCTCTGAAGAATGCATTACAGTACCCCTTCCTCCCAAGATGAAAGCCAGATGCTTTCTAAGCTCCTCAACAGAAAGTTATTCCTATTTTTATTTATTTATTTATTTATTTGATGTTTTTTAAGGAACATTTCTTACGCTAGCACTGACAGACCATCTTTAAATAAAACTAACACATTAGACATCTGTGCTGGATCTTTCTCCTGTCTTTTGCATTAAATTTTCTTGTATTTGCCTAAAGTCAAAATCTTAAGTTTTATTGATATTCTGGTACCCACAAGCCTGGATCTTTCATGAGACAGAGAAAGCATGAACTTGGTAAAAACAAAAATGAGCTTTTGACTAGAGTTTTCCTCTGCAGTAAGAAATGCTAACAGGCTAGTAGGAAAAAACTTGCTTAACATTGAAAGACCATCATGAGTCCTCCTATAGGCAGGGTTTCAGCAATAAGAGAGCCCTTTAGCTAGTTTAGATTACTCAGTCATGGGAACTGCCACAAATGCCTCATGTAAGCAAAAGTTACATGAAAAGAAATAAATAAAATCGTAACACTGTGCAAGTTTCAAGATAACCAGAGGGAGGAAAGGGAATTCATTGTATACGCTTTCTCGCAGTGACCAAATAAAGGTTACGAGCATCAACAGAAAGATACATCATTAACTGTGTCTTGTCTCACTCTGCACGTGGCTGAGATCCTGATTCCCAGAATTTCTTGAAGGATCCTTAAAGGGTTTGAATATTATCATGATATTTCTCATGAGAGGATAGGTAAGATCACACAACTACAAAGCAGCTTGTACAGAACATTTATCACTTTCTGGGAATGGCCCCTCACAGAGCTGTTCTAACATGGCTAATGGGAACACTGGAAATCTGATCAAGGTTTAGTCAACCTTAGATTTCACACCTAGCTGAATTTGACCCAAAACATATTCTAGCACCCCACCAAAGAAGGTAATACTGCCAAAACCACACCCAGTCAGCATCCCAAGGAACAAAGAGCTTGGATCCCCATGTGAGCCCCAGCAATGGCATCAAGCCCAGCTCAACACAACTGTCCTGTGACTGACTGCACGTACTGCTAGGAACTGTGTTATTTTGAGCACCTCATGAGTCTCATTCCCAGAATCTCAGTGCATTCCCAGTCTCATTCCCATGTACCTGAGTACCCTGAGAAGATTGTTCAGGGCTTAAGAAGGCAGCACCAGGACAGATTCAGCTGGAACAGTCCAATTCTGACTCTGCTTACGCAAATGCACGTGGGGATAGAAATACTACCTGGTGAGGATGAAGGTACTGGAACGCAGGTGTTCCCAGAGCTGCTGACAACAGTTCTCAGGGACAACAGCTCCAAGGAAAGGGTAAATTCAAGCACACCCCCTCCTGCACAGGGCCAGTCACAGCTAAGGCCACTGCAACACTTGTAGGGCTCATGTCACACATCACATTTCTGACAAGCCACCCTCCCAGTCACTCCCTGCACTGCTGACATGGCCTCCAACAGGGATCTGTGTGCTCCTCTCCACACTGGGCCCTGTGATTCTGTCCTAGGGAAGAAGGGTAGAAGTCCAATCTGAGGGAATAATTTTGCTACGCTCCAACAGGAAACCACAGAGTGTGAAACAAACCCTCTCCTTCTAGCAGCACCAGCTACAGATAAAATACTTTGTGAAAACCAGTGTCCACACAGGTTTCCCTGACAGAAGAATGAATTCCCAGGTTAAGATTCCCAGCAGCATCCATAGGACATCCCTGCAGTGTAAGCTACAGTGACTTTGCATTTACTCAGTTTCACGGATCAAGGGGGTGTGAAGTCACCCTTCGGGGAGCCCTTGTGGGGACAATGGGGCTTTGTCTTCTAAAAAGGCTTTCCAAACACACTCACCATGGCACGATGGGAATATGCAGGTGGATCCCTCCACACCAGCAATGGGCAACATTCTGTGCTGCTGAAAGTAAAAACAATTTGTGTACTCTAACAATAGCTCTTGCTGGAACTGAATTTTACCCAGTCAAGCACGACTTGCACAGACACTGTAAATTGTCCCTCCCTGTCAGCCCCTCAAGGCACAAAACACTGGTTAGTTCAGTGGAATGTGCTAAAAATGGCAAGAAGAGGCAATGCTGCCTGACCTAAAGCCAGGTGGGTCCAGTATTAGCAGCAAGCCAGTTCCTGGTGGAACAAGTCTGTATTGGCTTGCAGACAGTATGCTAATAGACCCTGCAGTCTGGGATAACCTAATTGAGGGTAAGCAATCGAGGACAAAAGCATCTCTGACTGGATTTTTACTGCTACTCCCATACACACACTGAGCTGTAAAGCACTCTCAGGGAAATCTCGCAGCCAGGTCAGAATAGTGCTGCACTCAGGAGTAAGAACTGTGAAAACCTGAATGGGAGAGACTCGACACTGATCAGCTCTACAGGCAAAGAACATCACCCCCAAGGATGAAAACTGCCACTGCTGCTGTGAGAGCTGGATCAGAG
Organism: Tichodroma muraria; assembly: GCA_013390105.1. Taxonomy (NCBI): domain Eukaryota; kingdom Metazoa; phylum Chordata; class Aves; order Passeriformes; family Sittidae; genus Tichodroma; species Tichodroma muraria. Next base: position 36,067 of record WAAG01084284.1, on the reverse strand, counting down.
AGAACAGGGAACAATCTTGTGAAAAGCCATCATTGTAAATCAAGAAATATCCCAGTGGGACCAGGGAAGGACCAGGCTAACACCTTCCACACAGCTATAATGACATTTGCCACCTCCTGCCCTGCCAGACTTCATTTTAACTTCCTAACAGCATTTGGCAGTACCCATGATTGGCTGTGCTTAATTCAGCAGCTTGCTTTCCTTGGGACTCTGAAACAGTAATTCCATTAGTGTGCTCCAAGCACTCTCTAAGGCATGAGCCTTGCTTGGAATAGGGGTCTGCTTGGCATGGAATATATTTGCAAATTAGATTTGATGGTTTCTTTGCTCCTCAGACACTGCACTTATCCCTATCCAGCTTCCCACTAACAAAATGCTTCTGCTGAAGTCCAAGTTGGCAGGCAAGAATACCAAGAGGAGCTGTCAGCACTGTTTGGTTCCTCTAAGAAATCACATGTGAAGTACAGGGCACATACTCTCCACTGCTGCAGGGAGATGTGGAGCTGTGCCAGTTCACATCCCAATCTGGCCACAGCCAGCTTGCTTGATTTACTTCCCCTGAATCTTGGCCCCCAAAGGCCTTTGCTGATTGACATCTGCTTGATAAGTGTGTCCCACACTTTTATGTGGGAAGGAAGATTTGTAAGACCTTCCTCCTCTGTTACCACCTCCTGACTGCTCTCTTGGAAAACCAGCACAATCCTGCACATAAAAAGCAGAGTGGGGAGGAGGTGAAGTTTATGAAAACAGAAGGTGGTGGGAAAGCAACTAGAGTCAGGCCTGCTATGCTGGCAATTGGGAGGATAGGAAAAAAAGATAAAACTGGTGTGCTAATTCAGCCATCCCAGAGAGACATTCTCTACTACAGGCATCAAAGAGCTGTTGGGGAAGTCAACAAAGGTCTCAAGGTTGTCATGTCTTACGTGCTAGTCATGAGTTTTCAACACAGTATTGTTTTCTACTGAAAATGGCATATATGGGTTGCAGTCTCTGCTCCAAAATACTTAAAGAATCAGTAAGATGTGTGTTAAACCATACATAACCCATACAGCAATTGAAACAGCCTGGAGAAAGGGACATCCTACTCACTTTTAAACCGTGATCTCAAAGTCCAAACCTCACTGGCTGACTCCCCTCCCTTCCCAGACAGCAAGCAGTGAGCAGTGGAGCTCACTGACATCTCATCCCAGCTCCCAGTAAGCCTTTCCAGACACTGCATTTGAACAGTGGATGCAGAGGAGACTGAGTGTATCCCACTGCTGCTGAAAAGCCCTTCAGCACCCTGGACAAGAAGAGCAGCCTCACTCTCTCCTTACACCCCTTCAACAGCCACAGCTCGGGGCAGCCATCCTCTGTTCCTTCCAGTGCATGCTGCATGAGCCACAACTGGGAATGCGCTGCCTGTATGGGAATGCACACACACTGAAGGGGCAACTTGGATTCTGCTAGCAAAGTAAAAATTAATAAAAAAATCACCTCACTGAACACCACTAATTTTTTTCTGCTAGAGCCCCAGTGCATCGTTACAGGGACAATGACACACAGCTGGATTCAATGGATCTATAAACCTCTCCCACTCCCTCCTGTGTTGTTGCATTTATGACCAAAGGCAGCACAGAGTTCCCCCAGTCCTTTCTCCTGATGACTCCTCCCTACCCCTACTAGAGTATCCTTCCTATTCCTTGCTTAGTTAAGACTGCTGTGGCACCTCGTTAGCCCCTCAAATCAGATTTTCTCCCAAGAGAAAATTCCATTCCCATTCCCACGGAATGGGGATTTTTCCCATGGAAACTCCCATTCCCTCCCAAGAGATGGTTTTACCTATCTCAGGCTTTCCTGGCATTACATACCTACCAAGGGAGAGACAGAGGGCAGGAGCCAGACAAGTTGCTGGCTAACTCTGTGCTAGAGTTCCTCAGAGAGCTACTATGTGCATCCTGTACAACACAGCCCCCTGATGCAGAGAAACATGCAAAGGCAATGAGATTTTTGGTCAGATATTTCTACAGTGCTCAAAGACTGTATTTATATTTTTGGCCTCTAAGCATGTGATGAAAGCTCAAAAATTGTCACAAATTCTTTTCTGTAAGGCAGACAGCAGGACAAAGCAGGAAAGATAGCCACAAACTAAATAAACATTAAATATGAAATGAAGATCTTTCACACCCTGGAGAAGCCAACTGTAAAACAAGGGATGCCACACTGCAGTCTAAACCTCTTTCATTAACTTACTGGGAGGAAGGTGAGCACTCAGGTAAGAAAAGCAGCATAATGTGCACAACTTAGCTCCTTATCAAACACAGAAATTACCTCCTTTGAAACAGCTGTTGTGAGAATGTGGAACTACAGTTGTCACAACCTAATGGATCACAGCCATTCCTCTCTGCTTACCCTAAGAGCAGCTTCTGTACAAACTGTTAGATCCAGACAGCTCATAAATAGCAACTACTCAACTACCTCAAATCATGCTCTTGGATGTTGCCATGTTCTACTAGTTTTATTATCATAAAGGGCAAAAATAAATACTAGAAACATCAAAAGGCCTTGAAAGTGCTGAAGGAGACACATAAACATTTTACTCTCAGACATGTTACAGCTACATGAATACTTCCCAAGTGCCATAGTTCAAATAAAAATATATTCATACAGATTAAAAAAAAATTACAATTTATATACACACACCATGGATTAGCTTACATCATTTCATAACAAAAAACAGTGCAAAAAAAAAAAAACAAATGGAAAGGTAAGTTGCTACCATTGGAATGGATCACAGTAATTAATAACTCAAAGCTGCATAATTAACACTGCACAGGAAACTACGAGGCAAGGGAGAAGGCCCCAGACTAACCCCCCACCCTTGCCATCAAAACTAACCCAGTCCTGGGTTATTTTTCCCTTAGTGTTGTTCTGTTAAAATGTTACAGGCACCTATGTTAGAGTAGGTTTCTTGGTAAATCACTTAGCAACTAGAACCAGGATAGAAGCAGTAAATGTGTTGTAAGAAAGGAATTAAGTAACTGAAGTGTGAGAACCAGGCTGATTCAATACAAGCCCCTTGGCATCAGTCCTCCTCAGAAGAGAAATGCTGCATCTCCAAATGTCAAGTGAATTTTTAATTCCTTTTCTGCAGGCTACAGAACAGTAACTGCACATGAGATCTCCCTCTAAAGCAGCTGACAGGGTCACCCACCACCCTCATTGAAAACTTCTTTACTGAAAGAATGAAAGGGTGTTTCCCATCTGAAACATGTGAATTAAATGCCCAGGCAGAGCAGACAGTGCTGCCACCAGACTGAAGGCAAAGTGCCTTCTCATGGGGAAGCATCTGGTGCCCAGAAAAACCTTGACAAGATTCTCCAGCCTGACTTGTCTGGATTGTCTAACTCTAGCAATGACAAAGACATCCTGCAGCAAAATACCCTGGTGTTTGTGTACAGAAATAAACCAAGACCAGCTCAAGGCAAACAACCTAAGGAGCCTTATTCATGTGCAGGAAGAGAAGGAACCTTCCCTTCCACACACTTACTGAACATGAGCAAGAGGAAAAACATTTGTCGTGGGGAGACACAGGACATTCTTGACAGGTGTTCTAACAGTATAGGATTGCCAATTCCACATCAGTGATTTGAAATCCCACAAAAACAGGATTCCCGTGATTTGTAACTACCCAGGAGCACAAATCCTTGAAATTAAAGGTAGCCTAACATAAGAATATTTCAAACTGAGAGTCCAGCTTCAGGGAATGTAAATGGGTGCTGGAAGTTTCCTGGGATAGCTCAATGGAAGACCAGAGTTCAGGGAAAACAGGCATTTTAGACAACACCTGCAGAGACTATCCAGACAGAACAAACATCCTTACTCTACTTACAGGGAAAGAACTTGCAAATCAAGAGTAGTATTTGATGCCAACTCCTATGCTCTAAGGAAATACAGAAGATAATAAAGTCTGCCTTTCTTCTGTCCCAGTTCCCACCTAGCCAGCTCCTTATGGCAGACAACAGGTTAACCAGAGGGCTCAGAGGCTGAGTAGAAGCTTTTCTGGAATACATTCCCCATGTAACTTGTCCCAGTATCTTGGCTGAGAGACTGCTCTGTGCTTTATCAAGCCAATCAGCTCCGCAGTCCCTGAGGCACAGCACTGGCTTCCCACAGAGGGTTATCTGCACAGAGAACTCAGGAGGGCAGGTGCCTGCTGGAACAATACAGGTGCTGGCCAGGATGGTACCTGCTAAAGCACTGAACTGGCTGCAACTGGCTCCTAAGTGCTGATTTTACCCTTACAGATTGTTGGAGTTGCAAATATAATCCCAAGAATTTTTAGAGCACGGAGAGCCTCACTTATCACCTGCAGGAGATCCTGCCTTAGTCACCAGCACCAAGTTTCCCTCCTTATGGCAGCCTGGAACTACAGCATCTCCTCTCATGACAAAGAGGTAATTCAACCAAGCCAAGACACCATCAGTTCTCTTTGCCTCCAGAAAGCAACACTTCTCCATGCTCTCAGGATGTGGAGTTCCCTGGTCTCTGATTCCAGCTAGAAAGGTGCCCCAAGCTCTCACTGTTTGAGCAGTGCAAGGACAAAGTGCCTACAAATGCCAAGAAATGTAGGAATGTCAAAGTGGAGTGCCACCAAGCATCTTATAAGAGTCCCTTACAGGGAGATAACAGCAAGAGCTAACAGGAAAGAGATTTCCCTTCTCTGAGATGCTTTGTATTATAAATGTTTTGTAAATGTATTTAATATTTATAAACCCAAACAGTAACTGAAATGTAACCATTTTGAAGTCCAAATCTGCTGAGCTGCTCTCAAAAGTCATCTACTGTCAAAAACATCACAGTAGAAACATTTCCCCATGAAAGAAGGAGAGAAATTAAGAACAGATGAAGCCAGAGTGAAAAACACGGGCAAAGGGGAACACTTGCAAAGACAGGTATACTTCCAAAATGCTGGATTTTTAATACTGCTTTTGCAAGAAACCATCCTCCAGAGCAGCTATTTGATATCTGCAAACTTCAGCATCTCCTCTCAGTGGTGACAGCAACTCCCTTCTCAAGGAAGTTGATAAGGCAACAGTTGCAGGAATAAGGGAAGAAGAGGAAAAGGGAGTCATACAGGAGGAAGGGAAGGATGCTGCAGTTCTTTGCCCAGGACACATGGGAGGGAAATGGTTCTTTTTCCAACTCTTCAGAAAACCCCAAAACAAAATGGCAGAACAGTGTCAGGACAACATCTGATGGAAGGAGATAACTGGGGGACAGGGAAAGAAAACACCTGGATCGAGCTGTCAAACCAAGTGCCTGAGGCCAATCAACAGCTCTGGGCTCAGGCAGCTCCTCTAATTCTCTGGCTAGCAAGATGTTTTCCAGTTCCCCAGGCTTGATATGCATGTGAGAAGCCAAACGGCAATTCTTGGGCCTTGCGCGGTCCAAGCAGAACGCGAGCGTGTGTGCAGGCTTGGAGGAGGGAGGAAGCCACACTGACAGAGGGGCAGGGGCATCAAATGGTCTGATAGTGCTGTCTCAGTCTTGCCTGCAGGAATTCATGGGTCAGGTTGTGCCGAGTGATTATCCCAACAACCTTAAACAGGAAGAAAAGAGAAAGATACAGGTCAGTATCAGAGATGTGCCACTGAGAGACGTCCATAATAAAAGTGGTCGCTCTTTTCAACACCCTCAAAAGGGGAAACCTGAAAGCAGTTCTTGACCAATGCTGAGTTAAGAGTGGATCTAAGTTGAAATTCACTGAAACAACGTGCCTCTCTCTCCCAGCACTTACTCTCCAGGCAAGAAGACTGACTTAACTACACCCATACAGCTTAACCATTCCTGTGGTGTCTGGCACCAGCAGGACCTCCTGCCTAGGAAGGAAAATCCTTTCCATGTCAGATGGCATAAGGATGTAAAATCCTGTGGGAAATAAAAACTGCAATTGGAAATAACAAAGCTGTCTTTTAGGGCTTCATTCAAGACATTTCTGGTATTCCACAAGGCATGACTTCAGATAGCTCCTATCAGATATATTTAAGGAAGCTCTAAAGGCCAAAACAGAGAAACGGTCAAGACTAGCTAAGAGGTGACTGAACACTGGCAGGTGACAAAAGGGACCCTCTTCCAGCCTGCTGTGGATGCAGTCAAACCACACATTTCAGCTGGTCAAACACCTCACTGATTTTACACAGGAAGAGTTTAGAACAAGGCTGTTTTCCAGTACTGCAAGAGCATCTTGTACTAAAATGGAACAAGCCAGCATCTCTTGTTTGCAGCTCACAGGCCCTGCAGAGTAACTATGGGGAACCTTGAGGCAGAAGAAGCAGAGCTGCCTCACACAGACCAGGTCATGCTTAAGGGAAACAGTGTCTCATTGTGGGTATAGGAGGTTGCTGACATCTACTGACTGTTCCTGAGCATTGTAGATGGCAAAGAGACAAGGACAGTGAGTCAAGCACAGACCATTTAAAGACTCCTTTGCTTTGCTGCTCCTGTGAGCAGGAACAGAGTACAACTTCCTTCCTACAGAAAAACCTCTTGCCCCAACATAAAGGAAATTTTGTTCTTGGACTTGAATAAAGCTGTGAAAGGAAAGGCAAATTAGTGGCCTCTGATAAGCTCAAGCCCTCTCAACAGATACAAAAATGGGACAGCTTTCATAGGCTGCACACCTGAGACAGGAGCAATGCACATCCTGCTCTTTGCAGGTAAAGGGGAAGCAGGCTAGGACACAAAAGATGGCAACAAAGTCACAGTAATCAAGCCTTCAGGGCCCTAGAAAAATCACGTTCTGATCTCCTTAAAGCATTTCTGTTTGATGTTAAAAGAGATCTCAATTGTCCCAAAGATGGAAAATGTTGCACAAACACTGTGACTTCCTTGCTCAGCTAAGACAAGACAAGGACTCACCTCTCCAACCGCATTCACAACTGGTAAATGCCTCAGTCCCATTGTCCTGAACAGGTTGAAGACTTGTGACACATGAGTATTTGGAGAGACAGTAAAGGGTGATGGGTTCATGTATGGGGTGACATCCTAAGAAAGAAAAACAATCACTTTATTTACAAGAGGCATTTTCGCTGTCTCTGGTAATCACTAACAAGCAACTCCAAGTCCTCCATGGCACTGATGTCTGGACAGAACATTTGACTGTGACCATCTTATACTTCTGCACAAATATGACATTATTTTGGTTTGGTTTGTTGAGAAGTTAAACTGGACAGGCAACACCTTAATTTAAAAGTAAAGCACCAATGGACACTGCAGGGGATTTCCACATGTAGAGAGTGCTTGAGGAGCACAGGATGTTGGTCACTGCATCAAGAGTGTATTACACATGCTCTCAATGTTTTTTAAAGGCTTTGGACAGTTGTAAATATGTATCAGGAGACACGGTCACACTGCAGATCTTACCACTATCATACGAGGGTTCAGCAACGTGAGGTCCAGGTCATGGATATCTGGATAGCGGGGATAATCCTCCAACATCTCTGCGTGGGACAGACGGGGCTGACTTGCACTCTGCAATCGAAAGAAATCCCACTGAACCCATGTGTCACCATTCCAGACAACGCAGGGGCTGCAAGCAGCACAGCAAATCATGGCCCCTAACTGCCCCTCCAGATCTCCCTCTCCTCCCACACCCACACATCCGTCTTCTGCAGAGGTGCTGTTACCCAAAACCATGCAGGCCTTTAGCTGACAGAGGATGGACCAGCTCCCCAACCTCTGACAAATCTACACTTGACACTGGAGGGCAGCAGGAAACCAGCCTTGTGGGAGCTGGGTCTCAAGATACTCCCACTGATCTCCATGACCAGCTGATATTTTTCTGCTAAGACCTCAACACACAGCAGTAAAACACAGTATATACTGCTGGGTGCTCTATCTGCATATAATATCTGCCTTCTCTTCTCCAGTTCTGCATATCTTTAGGTCATATATCATATATTCTCCATATCTTTATGCAACAAACAGGTCTGTTGGATTACTTTTTAAACAGTGTCTATCCTTTTCCTGGGGTTATTTTCAATTTTCTTTACTCTAAGAGCTGCAAGGGAGAATTCACATTACCTGTCTGCAACTTCTAAAACACACATGCATTCCTTAAAGGGTAAAAATAGATACATTCTTTTTGGAAGCCCATGAATATTGCTCCCAGCCTCCTCAGCTGAGAAGGCAGGGATGTCTCTGCTGCAATTCCTGAACAGGAAGACTCACCGACTGGCTCTCGGAGTAGCAAACCCCCCGGTCAAGAAGGGTGACCAGCTGTGAGCGCAAGATCAAGCCATGGAAGGTCAAGGGTCTGAAGCGTTCCTCCATGGTCCACTCCTCACTGGGAGACTGGTCAGGGTACAGGTTGGGGTAAGGAGTGTATCTGTGATGGATTTAACACCACGTGTTACAAGCTTCACACACCCTAACTCCCAAAAGAGCAGCTATTTCAGCTCTTTGCAACCTTCTCCTGAACATTACAGGGACTCTTGCTAAGGACAAGCAAGTCTTCACTCCATAAAAAAGAAAATAAAAAATAGGAGAGAGGGGTCAAGAGCCATTATGTGGTCAGAGCAGCAGAACGGGACAGTCTCCTAACTCAATTTCAAATCACTTGCTATTAAAACAATTTTCAGTGCCATATTACTCAGATTCTAACAAAAGCTGAAACATCTGGCAAAATGTCAGGGTCAGAATGCCATTCATGAAAGCCATGATCACTGACTTAGAAAATCATTCACTAGACTGGGCTTCTGCTTGGAAGTAACAGCAACACAAGCCTGGTGACTCAGCCCAGTTACCAGAAAGGTGGGATCAGGATCATGGCACCAGGTCATTAGCTGGGATAAGTGAGTTTTCCAGAGCTCTCATATTTTTGCAGACAAGAGGTCATTGATTTCTACAGAGATCTTCCCAGGTACTCCATCCTCTCCAGGAAGTACATCTGTATAGGTGTTTGAAGGAAATGTAAGAAGTTGGACATAATCAACCCACTTGCCTGGGACTTGGTCACAGGTGAGAGCCACAGCATTGGACCCTCAGACCTGACAAATCACTTCTAAGACATGGATACATACCAGCACTGTTTCCGCTGACATATGAAATGACAGAGACTGTACGAAACATTCTTTACAACACACCTCAACATATGGAAAAACCTTGTTTCCATACATTGATGCCTACCAGGACCTCACCTTCTCTCCAGCATCTGTTGCAGCAGATCCTCCTTCTCGGGAGGCTCCTCTGTTGCTATGTGCTCGTCACACATGTTACGCAGCTCACTCGAAGGGTAGGATTTCATGGACTGGCTACGCTTGCGCTGCTCTCCAGCTCGGGTGAGGATGCTGGATTTCTGGATACAACAAACAATTCTCAGATACTCACTCAGCAAGTCAACAGTTATCCAAGAGTGAACTTGGATACTGTGAACTACTAGATCATAGCTTTGTGCCACCGCGTAATATGTTCATTAGCCACTGCTGCTGCAGGACTTGCAAGAATAGCCAATAGGACTGTGCAATTCAGTAATAAATCCAAACGTTTCCATGTCTGTGCTAAACAGATTATTTTGTTCTCTTAACTTTTGCCTCTAGGAATGCAGCCCACTCTGTCATCTCTACCATAACCCAGAGAATGGAATGGAGTTCTTAAAAATTCTGTATTGCAGTAGGTGCTTACCTCTGACCTGAGTTCTGCCCAAAAGCCCAAATAACTAAAGCAAGGCCATTCTGTATGCAAAACAAAGCTCTCTGCTCTTCAACATATGAAACAAGCAACTCTTTACCTTGAATTTGATGTTGTTACTTATCAGTTGATTTCCTTTCATGAACTCCCTCTCATTGCCCCGATTCTCCGTCACCACAGGGAAGGCGTGATGGACAGTCGTGCGCAGGATGCTGACAAGGGACTGGATCCGCGTGTGCGGGTACACGTACGTCAGGTTGGGTTCCATGATGTCACTGGCTCGTAGCCTGAAGAAACAGAAATCCAGGATTACTGCATGCATCACGGCAGTGACAGAAGGCTGGTGATGAACAAACATGGAACCAAACCAGTCCCTAAACAAGATCCTGAAGGAGTCTGCTGCAGTTAAGTTCTGCTAGCTCCTTTTGCCTATGTGCTCACCTTCACTGTGGTATCAGCAGTGATGGAACACCTGGTTTTTTAATTTATTTTTTTTTTAATAATAAAACGTTGCATCAATGATGCGCTAGAGGAAGGGTAGAATGTTCTAACTTATAATAAAGTTTCTAAACACTGTTGGGAACAGACAACAGGTGGGAAGAAGATGACATTCCACAAGAAGCGAAGTCCAATGGAATGTTTTCACAAACTTCTTGCTGAACCTCCCAAATCCATCCTGCAGATTTCCATCCATCCACCCCTCAGAAAAGGCTTCGGCATCTCTTTTCTGCTGCAGGCCTGGTGCACAACTCCTCACAGTTGCTCCTCAGAGCAACCAGGTTCATTGGAGATGAAGCATCATCCCCCTGCATTAAAGCATTTCTGAGCAAGAATTCCCACCACAAACTCTAACCCACAGCCTGGCCAAGAACAGCAGCCTTACTTATCCATTTCCACCCCTGTTTCCCACTCCAGAAGAGGCACTCCTCGCAAGTTCACATGGATGTCATAGATGCCTTTGTTGAAAAAGTCTCCTGTCCACTTGGCTACCTGCATAGCAAACACAAGGTCTACTGAGTTGCTGTTCCAAGTACAAGACTCCTTGGCTTATGACAGCCCTGAAAGTAACAAAGATTCAGGGCCAGCACATGTTCAAGCAGTCTGCCAGAGCCAAGGCCCTGCACTCACCATGAGGGTGATCATTATGGGGAGCCCATAGGCAATCTCATTGGTGGACTCGATGAGGATGACAGTCAGGCTGATGGTCATGCGGACCACTCCTCCCAGGAATGCTGCTGCCCCGATCAGCGCAAAGGTTCCTGAGTAGATGTGATCCAGGCCAATGTAACTAGAGCAAAGCACAGAGCCCTCAGATTAGAAAAACCTGCCTGAGAGCTCATGGTGCACCTGCAGCACATCCCTCACACGCACACTTGATGCACCTTTTGAGGAGGTTGGCGACCAGGCGTCCGAAGGCAGCCCCACAAAGCAGTGATGGTACAAACAGACCACTGGGCACAGAGATCCCATATGTCCAGCAGGAGAGTAAGAAATAGAGAAGGAAGAACAGGGATAGGGTGATTGGGCTGAAAGTACCTGCAACACAAGAAGAATCATGACTAAGGGGGTACAGGTCTGTCCAAGATAGAGTCTTGCACCATCCACCCCTCAGCTCACAGCAGGCTCATCTCACAACAGCTACTGAGTCTCCCAGTCCAAACACATATACAGACAATGAGTAAGTGAAAAGAGAGGAAAAGCAGGCCTTTCTTCCCATCAAGGAGACTTTCACCAGTTGTACTAGCAGACCTCCAGAGCCATGAAGGCCTGAAGACACTCCTAGCCTTGTGGTGCTGCTCCAGCTAAGAAGCTCTGAAGCTTAAGCGTGGGATGAGGCAGTCTCCTAACTACTCACCATCCTGGTGGAAGAGCTGCAGGATAGCTGACTCCTGAGGGTTGAAGAAGAGTGTGGCCATGTCATTGTATGTTTCATTTGGGCAAAAAAATGTTTTGATGCTTGAATTTACATCGTCTGATATATCCTAATGCAGGACACAAAAGACACAAAGGGTTAAAATTCACTGTCTCCTACATTAACCTTTTGTCAGAATGGGAATAACACTTCTGTTACTGTTAGCCATGCTTGGGGAAGTTCAGACCAAACATCAATAGCAGAGATGGGGCCTACAACATCAATGGGCTCCTTGACTCAGAGCCTGAGTTGCTTTGTACAAAAGCACAATGTAGCTTTCACTATTACTCTAAGCTCCTGCAACCCTCCACGGGCTCTCACTGCAGTTCTGTTATGTACTGCACCCTGTCAAAAGCTCATTACATGCCTGTGCCTCTGCAGGGTGCACAATATGATAGAGAATACAATCTTCACATAAGAATCCCTCACCTGCAGGCTCAGGGTGTCATTGCCACTGTGCCTGCTGGAAGACATCTGCCGGCATTCCCCCAGAACCATGGAGGCTACGAAGACCATGACGGTGGTGGTCAACGACACAAGCAAGCTCTCCAAGACTCTGAAAGGCACAACAGAAACCATACAGTGAAGCCACACTCAGCACTGTAACCTAGTCCCAGCTCTGCAAGTGACTTTGATAAGGCTGCAAGAAGCAGCAGTCACCATAGCTTAGCATCAGAACAAGGGACACTGCAAATCAAGTTGAATTATGACTTGGTTCCCAGGGATTGCCTTAGCTCCCCTTTTTAACTGCTTGCCCCAAAAAGAAGCTATTTCTGCACAGAGAACACACAGCAGTCACACATGAAAAGCCCCAGGGTTCAGTAATGAGGCTGTTCACATGGAAACAATGTTCTGTACATCCTTATTGGGCAAAAGGGTAGATAGGACTGGGCAGGGTGATGCACAGTCTTTCAATATCTTCTAACGACTGAAATACACTTCTTTTTAAACCTGGGCTTTGTGTTGTGTCTAGAGCAAAAAAAAAAATCTGCTTTCAGAACAACACAGAAGTTCCCTCTCTAAATAGCACAGATATTGTGGATTTAATTAACCAACATGATTTTAAAAAGTGAGATCAGCTATTCCTTCCACATCAGTTGGACAAGGACACAAAAAAATCCTGCATGGAGACAAAGCTCTGGTTTGTTCAGCCTTTATGATAAAGAGGTCCCTCCACTGCCCTTATCAGAGGGATTGCAATTCTCTCTGTACCCCCAAACTCATCAAAAAATTGCAGGGACTGTAACATTTGGGTTCTGGTGCTCACTTTTAAGTTCTATAGAGGCTTCATTTTGTGATTTTTAAAAATAACCAGCCTGGGATTTCCTCCAGTCCTACTCACAGGGTCTTCTAGACTGATGCTTTTGCTTGGAGCAGAGATCCCTGTACAAACTCAAGAGAGCAAATATACCTGACCAGCTTGGGCTTGGGATGCACATTGCGCATGCGGTACTTGGCAAGTCTCTTGTTCAGGCAGTTAAAGGTGGCTCCAAGAAGGCCTCCTACAATCCCCATCAGAATGAAGAAGCCCAAGTCCACAGCTGTCCAGAGGTGGCATTTCTTATCAGATTCAGAGCACTGTGCAGAAAAGTGTAAAAAAATCTATTACAATAATATCTTGGGTTTCAGTGTAAGATGTAACCAGAAGTATGTACTCTATCACTATCTGCTGACCCTTTCTACAGGATCACTGCTTCAACAGAACCACATCTGCTGCTCCAGGAGGGCTGCAGCCACCATTTAATCAGACTGCTACCAACACCCTGAGCCACAGGGTGTCAGGTTGTATTCTGACTCTCAGTGGGTTTATTTTTTGTATTACTGCATTTTTATTTTTAACTCTCCTAATAAAGAACTGTTATTCCTATTTCCATATCATTGCCTGAGAGCCTCCTTAATTTAAAAATGATAGTAATTCAGAGGGAGTGGGTTTACATTCTCCATTCCAAGGGAGGCTCCTGCCCTCCTTAGCAGACACCTGTCCTTCAAACCAAGAGCAGTTACTACAATTTCCTACCAACACTTCCATCTGCACAGCCAGAGATTTTGAGTAGCTAAGACCAAAGGGGAACAATTCTCTCTGAGGGTATCAACGTATTGCAGCTAAGTATCAAGTGCCTTCCATGGAAATACAAGCATGTGTCAAAAGTAACCTCCAAACTAACAGACAGAAGCACAGGATTAACAAGAGACTGGAGAGTGGGGAAATAACAATATATCTTACCTTAAACTCCCCAAAGTTCAGCAGCCCAGGGAGCTGGAAAGACCCCCAGCTTCCAAACTGAATCCCAGAGCGGAAAAAATTTAGGGTGAAGGTGGCAGCCATGGAACAGAAAAGCTGTGGAAGTAGGACAGAAAAAAGGAGGGAAGCAAAGGTTCCCAAAATTAAGATTGGCACAGTCAGTTCTTTCTTGAGACTTACGCCTAGGGAAAGGAACTGACTGTGGAAGGGATCAAACTGCAGAGAGCCCAGGCACAAAAGCCCTCTCTCCCAGGTACACTAGATCTGCTGCCTAGAGCTGTCCCACAGTTCCAGGTAATATCAAACTCATCTCTGCCCTTAATCTGTAGTAGATCTGGAACTGCTCCATCAACACTGATGGAGCAGGCAACATCCCTCCTGCCAGGAGAGCTCAGGAAATGACAGGATAATCTGAATGTCCTCATGGACAAAGCCCTACCAAGGGGAGAGCCTTCTTCTCAAGGAAGAGACACACAGAATCAGAATCATCACTCACCACCTTCCATGTAAGTCCCTGGTTCCAGAAGGAGGAACCTTCTTCCAAACTAAAAAGAGTGCCTCCAATTGGGGCTCCAAAGGCAGCTGCAACCCCTGCAGCTGCTCCAGCAGATACAAAATCCCTTTTATCCCTGAAATGAAGAGAAAAACAATTTAGCAAATTAGAGCTCTGGAGATGCTTAGGTTCTGCAAAGTAAGAAATCACCCCCATTTATGGATATATCCCAGGGATTCAGGAGTGAGAGTTGGGAGGCAAGCTGGCCATGGCAGACATCGCCACTTGTTCATTAAGCTGCAGCATTGTGCTCTTTCTGCAGAGCACAAACAGAGCAGAATTCTGATACTGTGTAACTGCCCGGTGTGTGAGGAACCATCCCAAACCACGGACTCCAGCACCACTTGAAAGAATTACAGGGACGAAAGGGCGAGAATGTGTTCACATTCAGGAAAACTAGCCTTCTCTTAAGTATATCCTAATCATAAGGGGTGAGTAACTGAACTTTCAATCATCCACATTAAAGGTTTGACATGGGTAGAGATCTGCTGAGCAGCACAAGAGAAAAATCTATGAACATGAAGACCAGAGCAGCTTGGAGGAGTGATGTCCTGGTGTTGTCTTGCCGCAGAATGAAACCGAAGGACTCTAGAAAGAAACTGATAAACCAACTGACTGGTTCAGCCCAGCCCACCACCCTTCTCCCAAGGAAGTCTGCTCACTCATCCTCCTCTCCCCTCCTCCACATCCTTGGTACAGTACCTGTCACTGCGGAAATAGGGAAAGTTAAATTGGATCTTCCTCAAAGAGATGCTCTGGAACTACAAACAAAGTAAAGATTTAGAAACACAGGAGATGGAAACTTACTCTTACAAAGCAGTGGCGTGACCAGGACAGTGACTCAGGCCAGCACTAACCTGTGGCAAGCCCGCACCCACGACAGCACCACTGTGAATCATTGGACCCTCCTTCCCGACAAAAAGACCTGGAAAAACAGGGCTCATGAGGGAACACACTTTCCCCACTGCCACCCTCCCTTGCTGACAAGGCCAGAAGAGATCAGCTCACCACTCCCATGCCATGGCACAGCTCTCTGTGCCAAGCCTGCAGCTCCTCACAGGGAGGTGCTGACCTGCTCCCTCAACAACTCCAAACGTTTGTGAAGACTTGCACAGATTGTGCACTCCAAGTGGGTGAAATCATTGAAAAACAACTGTTAGGAGGACTCTGAACTCTCCAGGTTATTCTGCCCTGCTGTCTTCAGGCTACTCCTGACAATGTGTCCTGGAACATTCTCAGGTCTCTCTCTTGGATTTTGCTACAGAGTCACATCTGACTAGCCCACTCAGAAAATCGCCTTTTTCCCTGATAGTGCTGATCCTTCTGTTTATTCCCTGCTGTATCAATGCACTCAGGGTTCATGACTCTGCTCCAAATCACCAAAATTATTTTACTGGAAAGGCAGTGCCTTCTGCACCCTATGTAAGCAGAGAAAGCATTTTTTCCCCTTCAGTGACTCCTTCCCCCAACAAGATCAACAGCCCAGAGCCCTCCTTACCTCCTGCCACACTGAAGAGCACTCCTGTAGCTTTGCACACCACTGTCCGCAGACGCACAACCCCTGGAACCTTCACTCCATTGAGGTAGCACTTAATTTCAGGAATTCCTGACCCAGCTGCTACAGGCTGCAGAAAAGAAACACTGACACTATGGTGCACTGATTTCATACCTGACCAACACATCTCATCAGAGAGCAAGGGACCAAGAGACCCTGCTTAGCTAAATCAAATAGGACTGTGAAGCTAATTTGATGTTTTGGGGCAGAAAGTGTTTCTAGCAAGGATATTTCATATCAAGGACCTGTGTGAGAGGAAAGGAAGGTTGTGTAAGGAGCAGCAATGGACTGAATTCTTACTTGGATCAGGACCAGAAGACTGGCAAGAAAAACAAAGGTCAGGTTGAACCCCAGCAGCTCCAACAAGGACAGTGCAAGGCAGCCTTTCTCAGTGCATTCCTCCACCGCTGCAGGGATGGTCAAGGAAAACAAAATTCCCCACACCACCACACAACCACTTGGTAATATCTGGGCCTCCCACTGGCATCAAGAGTCAAGCCTGTGCTTCCTAATCCAGCCAGAGCAGCTAACACAACCTGTCAGGAAGCCAGGCTTCCTTTTCGAAGCTCAGCACTGAATTATGAGGAAGGGAAACCACTCATTCTTTCAGCCTCTGCTTATGAACCCAATACTGGAAACATTTCTTGGTTTCAAGGGCTGAATTACATAAGCAAGTTGAAAACTTGCTTAATCATGAACAACATGCCCAAAGGCAGAATTGCGAGAGTCAGCTGTTCTGAGCAAAACATAGAAACAGAAAGGAAAAGGTCACTTGAGTCTAGAAAGACTCCAGGTAAAAGATACAGCTTTGCACCACCTGAAACTTGAGCTGGGTAAAGAGTCGCACAAAGAAATCCACAAAGAGGCCCACCTGGGAAAAAGAAGACAGAACTGCCATCAGGAATTTCTACATACAAATAATGAAGACCACCCTATAGTTAGGCCTACCAGAAATATGTACACAGGGGAGAACAGAAGATGAAGACAAAAGAAGCATAATTCAGAGTAAAGCAGCTTTGGAAACTCAGCTTTCTTCCCTCTCTCTTACTGGGACAGATCCATCCTAGAATTACTCCTGAGGAGATACACTTCTGCATCTGACTAGTACCCATTAAAGTGCCAATCTGGCAGCATTTTTAACACCCTCAACATACTTGAGGGTACTGAAGAAAACTGGTATTTAATTGAGGCATACAGTCAGTTGAGCTCATTTTCACAGTTCAGCCATAAACTGTCATCCTTTTTTATTAAGTTGTTTGCTTTGGACAAGTTTTCCTGTATGCAAAATTAAAGTGTTTGCCAGACTACCAAGGAAACCCAGCAAGTTTTGAAAGAAAAAAAAGGCTTCCTGAAAAACATTCTACAACAACATGCTATAATTCCCAAAAGACAACTTCACCTACTAAGCTCTCATCACCATGGAAGAGTATGCTTCCTCTTCTTCACTCCTTAGCCATTGATTTCTAAATTATTCCTGCTTAGTCTCCTGAATTTTCCTCATTCCCCAAACATCACAATCCTTACCAGTCCTGTACAGACTCCAATAGCAAAAACCAGCACCCACTTCACTGCTTCATATCTCTGGGCTCTCTGTTTGGAAAGAGGATTTTAAAAAAAAAAAAAAGTAAAATAAAAGCAACACAGAAACAGGGATTTTCTGTAATGTGGGTTTAGGCTCCACAGCTCAACAGCCAGAGGGATAAATCAACAGAAGATTGTGACAACAGCAAATTGAAAATAAGAAACTGAAAGACTCAACATCTTGCTCACTTTAAACCTGAGGATCACAAGAGATGCTGAGAGCTATAATCTCCACAATTTTGTTTTTGTAATAGAGAAACCAGGAGAACACATAGAATTTCTGTCATGAAGAAGGAAAAAACCATAAAACTTCCTGCAGTAAAGCATATTTAGAATCATAGAATAACCTGGGTTGGAAGAGACCTTAAACCTCATCTCATTCCACCCCCCTGCCATGGACAGGAACACCTTTTCCTTCCAGGCTGGTCAAAGTCACATTCAAAAAGGCTTCTAACACTTCCAATCCACAGCTTCTCTGGACAATTTACATGATTTTAGCTTTTGAAAGAACAAGGTCCTACCTTGTTGTCCATGCTCTCCAAAATTTCCAAGTATGGGTCATTGATACAGCGATCATAATCCAAACTCTGAAATGCCAAAAGGTCAATTTAGGAGAACCAGCTGCAACAGGTTGTGAAAAAAATTATGTCTAGAAGACCTTGCTAAAGACTACAGAAGTCATTACTACCCCCACAGAAGATCTTGCAAACAACAGTAGGAGAAAATACTCCTGGAAACAATTTAAATATTTCGATCAGTCAGACCCTAAAAATCACCAAATGAAAGAACAGAACAATTTCACTGCTCAAGCTGAGAGAGACAGTGAAACAAACAGAAGAACAACTGATTTATACATTTTTATATTAGAGAAGTCACACTGTATTGTTTTAGACTTAAGTGTCTCCACTTTGACAGTGCAGGGGATAACATTGGATCTTTATATTTACCCTCTCACTGCAACAGGAACACTAGCTAGGAACTCCTCTCCAGATGAACAGTATCAATTCTTCAGTTTATCACAGCAGGAAGTTAACAGCAATAGTTTCCCAATCACACTCACAAAACTCCACTAGTTCTATTCATATCTTCACCTTTTTAAGCCAAGCAGTAACAGGCTGGGCTGGTGACACCCACACTGACAGCAACGGCTCTAAATACTTCAGGGCCACCATACAGTGATGCAAAAAGCAAAACCAGTAAGCAGTAAGAATTAAGTCCCCCTGTAAGCAGCAGAATCTGATAAATGGGAAGATCTGCTGTGAGCCAGCATGACAATACAGACAGTAGAAAGGCAACTGTAACCAAGTAGCTACACATGCTTTCTACAGTCACCAGAAAACAAGGCCACCAGAGCCTGAAAATCTCACACTGAAGAAGTGGGAAAATGCACCAGACTCTGAAAATTAATTTTCTCAACAAGAGTATGACTTGAGAGCAGACATTCAGCCTACTCACAGGGCTTTGTCCCAGAAGCATACAAAGATGAAGAACAGTTCTTTGCAAGCACAGCAACTATTGGCACTTCTGCTGATGCCAATGCAACCTAACGATCCATAGTGAGTATCTGCCCCATTACAAACTCAAACAGATCAAAACCTGTCTGCAGCTCTTATCACACTGATATCAGAAGTTGCTATTAGTTAATTCCCCACCTCATAGTCTTTGCGTGGAAGGATCTCATCCTCCTCTTCATGAGTTTCTCCTAGGATTGTCTGCAAAACAAACGCAGGAAAGGAAAATCATTATGGGAATGAACGCATCTACAGCTGTTCATCAATATTGGTAGCAAAGCCAAAATTACAAAAGTCCTATACCAATGTTGTTTATAAATTGAGTGTATGGATTACCAGACCACCACTTATTTTGCAGTAACACTAAAGGGTCTTACCTTACAGCTTGTCCCTCAGCCAGGACACACATCACTTCTACACAGGAGGTTCTGACAGCAAAGTCCTAACCCACATCCCATTTCTTTCACAGCAACAGGTTACAGGGGAGCACAGGACACCAATTTTGAAGAGAGCACTCTGCAGCGTTAGAGTCAGAGAGCGCTTCTGCCATCACCACTCCCCCTTACAGCTGCGAGGGGCAGCGGCTCCAAGGACTGGGATACGAGGCCCAGACAAAGAATGCGGGCCGGGGTAGGGACAGCGCAGGGCTCCAGTCAGCTTCACTGACGGTGAAGTACCAGGCCCAGGAGTAAAACGGGCGGGAACGGGCTGTGGCACCGGGACGAGCATCGGATCAGAGACTGGGCCAGAAGCAGCACCCTGAGGTGCCGACACCGGGCCCTGAGGCGCCGGGCCCAACACTACAGCACTGCTCCCCGTCTGCCCTCAGGCTCTCCCCAGACCCGAGTGGGGCCGGGCCGATAGCCGGGCTGAAGGGCCTCCGCCAGCACGTACGAGTCCGGGGAAGGTCAGGGGGCGGCTGGGGGAGCGCGGGGCGGTGGCCGTACCAGCTCCTCGGGAGTGCGGCTCTCCCGCTCGCCG
>WAAG01084284.1:0-15750 GCA_013390105.1 Tichodroma muraria | reverse complement strand
CCCCACAGCATGGACCCGCCCCACAGCATGGCCGCGCCCCACAGCATGGCCGCGCCCTCGTAGCCCCCGCGGCTCCGACTGGCCTCGCCTGCACTTAGCCGCACCCCCGTAACGGCCCGGCCGCGCCCCCGTCCCTTGCCGACGGCGTTCTCGGAGCTCCGCCGGTCCCGCCTCGTCGGCCCGTTCTGGCCGCACCCCCGAGGCCTCGCCCGGCCCCGCTGCCGCAGCCCCGCCTCGCGGCGCCATGTCGGGTGAGGGAAGCCGCAGGGCCCTACATGCCCCACCCGGCCGCGGCCACCCTTGAAGTGCGGCGGGGGGGGGGGGGAGCCGGGCCACCGCCGGGCCCCAGCCGCAGGTGAGCGGGGCCCAGGAACGGGGGTCCTATCGCTGCCCCAGCACCGGGTCTGTCTGCCGGCTGCTCCGGGCCGTGCCGTGCTCCCGGCGGGGTCAGCTGAGGTGAAGGGGCGGTCGAGCTGCAGTGACCTGCCTGGTCCCGACCATGGTCCCCGGCACTAGGGACCTCAGGTGCTGTTGCTCCCCTTCTCCCCCGGCGGCCCGTGGGACTGCCATGCTCCCTCCTGCCTTTCCCCCTGGGTTGTCCCGTGGCCGATACGCTGCCCCATCAGCTATTCCGGCGGTGGATGCAGCCGCGGGGCCCTGGGCTTCCCGCCCGGCTGTCAGCCTGATGCCCTGGAGCAGCCCCGGGCAGCGTGTGCACCGTGTGAGAAGCGTGCATCTGGTGCAGCCGAGTTTAGCCTTGAGGGTAAAACTGAGCTTAGGGGGATGCAGACTCCACACTCTGTGTGTTGGTGTCAGCTCAGGGCTGAAAGGAGTTTGAATACCACCAGCATCATAAAAACACAGCAGGTACATCCATGTTGAGCATCAGCAATGTGCTGAGCCGCAGGTCTTTAAGCTCTGCTGTGTGACAAAGACAGGAGCAGGAGTGTTGACAGGTGTTAAAAATTGTCTTACTTTGCTGCTGTTCTTCTTGTTTAGGCTTATCTTTTTTCTCTTTGCAATAACTAGAAGTATCTGCCAGCAAATCTGTGATGCATATCATGGTAAGGAAGTTGTTCCAAATGCTGCTTGTAGACAAAAATCTAAGTGAGCCTTTCTCACGTATTCATGGCTTGATACTGCTAGTAAGATAAGGACCTTTCCTCAACAGCAAGTCTCATTTTATAGAGACATAAAGACATGAACCCTTTTTCCATATGATGGGTGTTAAATCTCAAATCAGAAAACAAAGCTCCTTTGATTTGCCTACAATGCTGTGCCATGCTTGCTAGGAATGAGATATTGGGAGTTGACAGCACGTGACTGTGAGCTTGATCACCGACGTGTGCTTAGGGATAATTCTCACAGATTAGTGCACGTGGATGTCAGGCAAAGTCCCCTGAGCTCGGTCAGGGCTGTGACTGTGCACCCACTTGGGTTTGCTTCACTTGTCAGTAGGTAGGTCTGTGCCTGCTGATTTTTACCACAGCTGCTGTGTTGGTACACAAGAGATCTAAGGCTTCCAGTTCCTCTTGGAACAGAAGGCCCGAGCTTTTTTCTCACATCTCCTGCCAGCTGGAGAGGTTCCTCAGGTGGTAAAAGTAGACTTTCTCCCAAAGGGTTTTGCTTGATTGGCAACTCAAGCGTAAACAGTAGAACATGAGTTCAAAGTCTTCTTGGCTGACCTAAACCCACAGAGCTTATGATAAGGACTGAGAGTGCGCTGGCTCACACAACTGCTTTCTCCAAAACAGGCTCCAAAGTTATGTAATGCTTGGACAACATGCTGCTTCCCAGTGACAACTTTAAGTTTTGGCAGGTACTAAAGCAAATAACACAGATCTAAATTTGGTGGTAGCTCTTCCATAACTGTCTGTAATCCCTACCTCATTTTAAAGGCACAGGATGGGACATTTTGCAGAGCTAAGTGGAGTTTGGTATCCTAAACCTTGTACCACTGACTTGCAGCGCTGTTTTGCTTTCTGTAAAGCCAAGCAAGCACAGCTGATCTTGTTGCAAGGCAGTGAGATGAGGATGGTCTCTGGTGGCCTTGTTTTCAAGCAACCACAATTGTTGACAAAGGGAACAGTGTATCTTGTAAAGAGTTAGTTGAGTGTGTGCAGCGGGACTGGCACAGGGGACAGTTGTCTGCGGAGATGGTGTGTCTTGTGGAAAAGGGTAATGGTTGGAAATGCAGGTGTAATGCCAGCAAAGAAAACAAAGGACAGTTTATGGGGATAGCCTGGTCAGAGGGGATTTTTGTACTTTGTTTCTGACATACCAATAGTTTGTGCATTCTTGAGTACCTGCCCCATTAGCACTGACTTTGCTACCTACACTGTAAACCAGTGCTGCCTTTTGGGTGAAGGAGAACATACAAGTAACTCCATGAATGGCTCTAAGCTTGTTGATCTTCCCTACAGCCTTTATACCGTTCATCTTATCTGCCTTACACCTGTGTGCCCTCTCCACCCTTCTGTGATTGGTCTGTACCCCTCAGCATTCCATGTCTCTTTACCTTTAACACTGTTCACCTGTCCTACAGAGCTGTAGCCTGTTAGGGATGAGGCTGTGCTGCAGCCCCATTCCCAATCACCACAAACTGTGTGCCTACATTTGGGAACAAACAGGATGTAAACTCTGAAGATGGATACAGTCTAAAAAGCAGCTGCAGTAGACAAAAAAAAATAAAATATCTGCTGGCATGCCCAGCCCAAGACCACAAGATGACAAGAGGCCATCACCTAATTCACATGGACGTCCTGGCTTGCTGAGTTGTAGTCAGGGCAAAAGTGATGTCGACCTGACTCTTCTGAGAGCCAAATTTGACCCAGCAGGCACAGAAGAGCTGCATCAAAGTGCCATGAAGCCAAGTGCTGTGTTATTTCTCTCTGAACTATCTAAACTATCTATTTTTATCGTGTTTTCGCCAGATCCCCCACTACAGCTTACAGTGAAGGGTGGCAAAAGGGACTCCTTGATGGTGATGAATGTTGGGTCTTGGCACAGGCTTCTTTAGTCATCTGCTGCCCACCCCAACAGTACCTGCTCCATGCAGAGACCCATGTACTGACCGTACTCCTTCTGCTCCCCTCTCCAGAGCTCTCACCATGGTTAATGAGACCCAGCACCCCTGCAGTGCCAGTTCCAGCTCCAGGTCTGATGGTGGCAGCAGCAGTGGAAGTGAGAGCTCCAAGGACAATTCGCGCTGCTCGACCCCTGTCCTTGACGCTGACCGACACGAGCGGCTGCGGGAGAAGATGCGCCGCCGGCAGGATGCTGGTGACAAGTGGTTCTCCCTGGAGTTCTTCCCTCCACGCACAGCCAACGCTGCTGTCAATCTCATCTCCAGGTGAATGCTGCAGGGGAGGAGAGGGGAAGTATCTGTGGTGGAGGGCAGGGAAATAGCTAACGAGGCAGGCTTTGCCCCATGCTCTGTCTCCCCTTCTAGGTCATGAAGCAGGTAATGGGGCTGTGCTTTCCTGCTGAGGAGGGTAATGGACACCAAGTAACTTGTCTTCCTTGGAGGCCCTGAAGAGTTAAGTGTCACGGTGGGATTACTGAGGGGCCAGGTTGTTTCCCCTCTCCCATACCCTGGGAAGATGGAGTAACCCCAATGTCATGTTCTGGGTCTGAAGCAAAATGCTTCATTCATTCAAAGACAGGGGCAGAATAGTACTTAGTAAAAGCAGAAAATATTCCTTGATGGACAGTGTGCCAAAATCTGAAACAGATTCCCATTTCCTTTCAATATTCATCCAGCCACTATGGTTTGTGCCTCAGTATTACAGTTTAAGCCTCTGACATAAGTGTCCACATCCCATGCTAAATGAAAGCTGATAGGTCTCAGCAGAACTAGGAGTTACTTTGGAGCCCCAGGAGCCATCATGGACTTACCTGGAGGAGAAGAGGGTATTTCATAATTCTTTTTGTAATTGCTCTATGCCAATGCCATATGTTAAACAGAAGGGCCTGTTCCACCTTGGAGGAGGAAAGAGACAGGTTAGGGAAGCCCTTGTGGCCTCTACAGTTCAAGCTGGCAACAGGGGGCTGCAGCATAGTCTCCCATCTCAAAAGAAATGGGACTTGCACTGCTGTCTGTCAGAAGCTGTATCAGTCTACTAGAGCGTGCAGAAAGTTTGTTGTACAGAGAACACCTCAGTTGCCTCATCTAAGAGCTTGTAAGCTCTTCCCCATAGAGCCTTCAAGGATGGCTTTCCTTATTTGCATCTTGCGAAAACTCTTAGTGCAACACTTTTGTGGTCTATTCTATTGTCATTCAAGCTCTCTCTGCCTGCTGCTGGCATTCTAGCAGTGAGCAAGATACTCGAGGCACAGGGAGGGGATTTGGCTACCTGGTGTAGGCTAACGCATCTCTAAACCCCACAGGTTTGACCGCATGGGAGCAGGTGGTCCTCTCTTCATTGATGTGACGTGGCACCCTGCAGGGGACCCAGGATCTGACAAGGAAACCTCTTCCATGATTATTGCCAACACTGCAGTGAACTACTGTGGCCTGGAGACCATCCTGCACATGACATGCTGCAACCAGACCAAGGATGACATCACAGGGCATCTGCAGAAGGCCAAGCGGCTCGGGTTGAAGAACATCATGGCACTGCGTGGAGGTGAATCCTTCTGTTCTGTGATGGGTAGTGCAGAGGCTGTGCTGCTGTTGCGTTCAATTCCAGAGTAAAAACAGAGAAGATTTAGGGGCTCCTTCTGCAGGAGTTAAATGCCAAGACTGTGTTTCGCCTGAACCCTTTGTTAGCAGTCCCTCCAGCTCAAGGGCAGACAAAACCAGTCCATAAACTGCAGATTTGGGTTCATCTCTGTCTCCCTTTTGATAACAGGAGGTTTTTACAGAACTAGCAGATCTGAGTTCAGCAAACAGTTGGAGAGAGCTGTGGATTTGTTCTCTTTTCAGATCCTGCTGGTGAGGAATGGGAGGAAGAAGTAGATGGTTTCAACTATGCTGTTGATCTGGTTAAGCATATTCGCAATGAATTTGATGATTACTTCGACATCTGTGTGGCAGGTAAATGCCTTCTATTGCAGTGTGCAGTAGGGTCTGAGACAGGGAAATCAACTCAGCAGTCCCTTCCTGGACCTGGGCTGTGACAGTACAATCAGATTGGATACTTCCTAATTTCTGCATATTGTCCTGACCACATTTTTCATTTTTTTCCCCCTTCTCCCTAAAGGCTACCCCAAGGGTCATCCTGAAGCAGAGAGCTATGAGGCAGACCTGAGGCACCTGAAGGAGAAAGTCTTTGCTGGAGCAGACTTCATCATTACACAGCTTTTCTTCCGACCAGAAACCTTTCTCAAGTTCATGAAGGATTGTCAAGCCATTGGCATTACCTGTCCCATTATTCCTGGCATCTTCCCTATACAGGTAGAATCCAGTAATTTGGATTTGGGGAGGGAATAAGGATCTAGGATGTTAGGTGTTTGTGGGTCAGGGTCTGAGAGAGGTCTGTAAATGTCATCCACAAAATTGCAGGGAAAAGAGACTGCTGAATGTAATAAATCTGTAGATGCTTTGCCAAATTAAACACTTAGGCAGCTAATAACAAGCTGAAAAGGTTTCTTGTGCCCATATGACAAAAGGGGTATAAAGGACAATGGCCTGCAAGTCCTGAGGTCACTGTCAGCATGCTGGGCTCAGGCAAGGATGTGAGGAGAAATCACCAAAAGTGACATGACCTGGACTGTGTTACCATCCCAGAGATGGGGCCTGGGAGTAGATTCCAGGAGCTCCAGTTCTAAATCTCCTGCCTCAAATTCGAGATCAAGTACCTGTGTTCCTGGGATGGCAAAAATGGTCTTGGAAAAATGACAATCTGCATCCTCATCCAGGGTTACCACTCCCTGCGCCAGCTGGTGAAGCTCTCTAAGCTGGAAGTTCCTCAGGAAATCAAAGATGTGATTGAACCCATCAAGGACAATGATGCAGCTATCCGGAACTATGGGGTGGAGCTGGCAGTGTCCATGTGCCGGGAGCTGCTGGACAGTGGAATGGTGCACGGGCTCCACTTCTACACCCTCAATCGGGAGGTGGCTACGACCGAAGTCTTGAAGCGCCTGGGCATATGGAAAGAGGACCCAAGGTGAGCAGAATGTGTTGGCTTCTGTTAGTTCCACTTCTGCATCCATCCCTCCATCCCTCCCATCTACTGAAGGTACAAATAATGGATGGGTCAATACCTATACTCTCCTTTTTTCCTTATTTTTTCTTTTGTTACCTTTTGCATTTAGTAGTTCACCCTTCCTGCAGATCTCCAACAAAAGCTGGGAGGAATAGAGGGGACAGCCAAAGGAGGGATTTGTTTTAGTCAAGTAGCTTTAAAGTAGGGATTTTGGGACTTAAAAAACCCCAGAGCTTAGAGCTACCACTTGCAAGAAGCATGTTTTTGATGCCCATTACAACCCCTTACAGGCTAGGGGTATGCTCCCACTGTGGATTTCTAGGGTTCTCTGCAGCTGAGAAAGGGAATGTGCACTTCTCTGAGTCCACAAGCTTCAGCACAGACAAGAAGTAGCAAAGGAAAATTGACAGCTGTTTTTTATTTCTCCTTGAAGTAGCTTCCCATAGTGCTTTGCCTTTACCTTTTCCAATTTGAGGTGTCAGTCCTGTACCTTAGCATTAAATAGACTCTACTGAGCATCCTGTGAGGGAACTGAGGAGGAAATATTTTCCATAAAGGAAGAAGAGTTTCCTGTCCTATTTCTTGACAAACAGAACTCTTCTCAGCCCCTGTTATTTCTCCCCAGGGGCAAATTGCACCATGGGAAAGGCTTCCAGCCTTTAGTGGAAAGTCAGCAGAGAAACTGTGTTAACATCTGCTCATCCCATGCAGGCGGCCTCTGCCCTGGGCAGTCAGCGCTCACCCCAAGAGAAGAGTGGAAGATGTCCGGCCAATCTTCTGGGCCTCCAGGCCAAAGAGTTACATCTATCGAACTCAAGAGTGGGATGACTTCCCCAATGGCCGATGGTAAGCTGTCACCTGCAGTAAGGCAGAGCTGTGGTAGGAAAGCCTGATGTCCTGGGCACACTTGAGGTGGCTTTGTAACAAAGTGGTCTTCCGTTGCTTGGATTTGAGTGAGGTGAGGCAAATGGCACCAAGATGTTGAGACTTTTGGTGTCTAGGTGGGTTTTGTTGTGTACTTCTCTTGCTGGTTGGTTGTCTTCCAAGCATCACCAAATCAGCTCATCTTCCTTGGTGACTTCAGGGCTGTGTCTTCTCCCCTTACAGGGGTAACTCCTCCTCTCCAGCTTTTGGGGAACTGAAGGACTATTACCTCTTCTATCTGAAGAGCAAGTCTCCCAGGGAGGAGCTTCTGAAGATGTGGGGAGAAGAACTGACTGGTGAGGAAAGCGTCTTTGAGGTGTTCACATGTTACATTACTGGAGAACCCAACAGGTATGGGTACAAGGTGAGTGAGAGCCCAGGAAGGGATGGTCAGTGTGGCACAAACAATAGTGCACATTTCCTCTTGCTCCTGGTATCACATTGTTTTTCTAAAAAAGAATTGGCACTTCTCTATCCAAAAGGATTTGCTGGCACACTGGTTGAAGGGAGTCCAGCAGCCAGAGCTAAGGCTCAACATCAGAGGAAAGGTGCTACAGTATGACAGGATTATTGGTTGACTTCAGCAGTCATTCTTACAGTTGAGCATATCCTAACCCTTGAACCAAACCTGAGAATTCTCTCCTGAAGCAGGGGTCTTTGAGACTGTTAAGGCACTGCTGAGTTCCTTTAACACCCAGATGGTAATCAGAGGGTTGTTACACCCATTGTGAGCCATCCTTTCTCCTCATGGTAGGTTACATGTATGCCTTGGAATGACGACCCTCTTGCTACTGAAACCAACCTTCTGAAGGACCAGCTGGAGAAGGTCAACAGACGAGGAATCCTGACCATCAACTCCCAGCCAAACATCAATGGCAAACCATCCACGGACCCCATTGTAGGCTGGGGGCCCAGTGGAGGTTATGTTTTCCAAAAGGTACTGTATTACTCTGGGCTAGGCAGCAAAGGGTCTGATCTAGTTTGGTCTCTGTTAGGCTGGGAGCTCCCAGGCTTACATCCACATAATCCTTCTGCCTGCGTCATATTTTATGCATTCTTGGTGAGATAAGGCAAAGCTCCTTTGGTGTCTTAAGAGCCATAATGCCATCTCTGTGGCTGACTTCACACTGTTTTCCCCCACCTCAAAACATCTATTGAACAACTGTAGTTCCCTGGTTTTATTCTCAGCAAGTAATTACTGGTAACCTATTTCTAGAACAGGGCTGTGACATTTTATATATACACATGTGCCTGCCCCCTGCATCTGATTCAGTGATGTACAAAGCACCCAGATTTTTCACAAAATGGGAATCAATGAGGTAGTACCTCTATCACCCAGCATCTCATGGTGATAAAGGGGTATTTAAAAATTTCCTCTGTCCTTCTGTATGGCAGAGTTCTCCACAGTTGCCTCCAGGCCATGCACTGTGCTGTGCTGTTTAGACAACTGTCACTTTCCTTCCCTGGCCTATAAACAGTCATGCCTGCCATGCCTGTCTCCCCCTGTAAGGCATTTCAGGCCCTAGAGCCTTGCCTAATGGCTGTGATAGGAATATCCCATCAAGGTAAATGCCAGGCAAGTAGCTCATACTGGAAAACAAAGCATCCTTGTTCAAAAGGGATCCAAACCAGTAAAGTCAGAGACTAGCAGATGGCAAATGCAGTTAAGTTTTCAAAGGAAAAAATTCCCCTGAGGTGAGGGAAATCCATCATCTCATGCAATAGCCAGGAAATGGGGGGAGGGGAAGCAGTTGTTGGGAGCAGCCAAGCACAGAATTTGGTTGTATAAGCACACAGGAAAATTGTGAACAAAAGATGGGGACAGGGAGTGGTGCTTGGGAGAGCCCAGCTGAGACCCCCGAGTTCTGCTGTCACCAGGCTGGGCTGCCTTGGCAAGGCACTGCTGTAAAATAAAAATTAAGCTCAGGCTTTTTCCAAGCATTCTGGCAGAATGCTTCCTTGTGCAGCAGTTGTGGTAACACTGCTGTTCATCCCTGCTTGTCTGCTTGTGTGGATGCAAAACAGGAAGTGTGTAGCTTTCTTGAGTGCACCTTCCTGGGCTGTTCCCTCTGCTCTCCCTAAATATTTTTTCCCCCTAGCTCACTTACTAATTTACTCTGTGCTCAAGCCTCTGTAGTACGTGTTTTTGGGGATGAACATGCAAGGCAGCCTAGACTCTACAAATGTCATTGTTTACCTGTATTTGTCCAGTTCTGCTGTGATTTAAGGCTCTGATTCTCTTCCCCCTTCTTCATCCCTCCCTGCAGGCATACCTAGAGTTCTTCACCTCCAGTGAAATTGTCACGGCTCTGCTCAAAGTGCTGAAGAAGTACGAGTTGCGAGTAAACTACCACATTGTCAATGTCAAGGTAAGGCAGTTACTCACAGGACACTTTCCTTTCACCACCTTGGGAGAGAGACAAATACCAAATATTCAGACATGAGGACTGATGAAGGGAAGGGAAAGTAAAGCAAGTCAGCTGCTGTGTGCAGCATCTGTCTGGTCCCTTAACAAGGAGAGGGTAAATACACTTTTTCCAACTCAGACCTTCCTCCAGCAGTTGTGTCAGAAAGGTTTTCCTTCCTTTGGCAGGGCCAGAATATCACCAATGCTCCAGAACTGCAACCCAATGCTGTCACCTGGGGTATCTTCCCAGGAAGGGAGATCATCCAGCCCACTGTAGTGGATCCTGTAAGCTTCCTCTCCTGGAAGGTGAGTCGTCCCTGCTGTTGGGTACGTTGCTGTGATGCCCTGGAAGTTCAGAGTGTTTGTTTCAGTCTCAGCTCCTCACAGTTGAGGGCTGTTGCTATATGGGCTTGCGGAGTTACAGGTCTTGCTCATCCTGCTCCCTCAGCTCCAGCAAGAGCTGTTCCCAGGCACAAAGCATCCAGTAATGGGTATGGAGAGCCACTCCTGTCACTTTACCAGGCGTCAGAGTGCTGGAGAGTGGCTCTTCCTCCCCTCTTACACACACAGGGGCAGCATTGAGCCATCCATTGTACTGCAAATGTGTCTCCTTTCAGCTCTGGGCACTTCCCGCTGACTGGAAAGCACAAAGTTCCTTGCTCAACGTTTCTTGCCATTTTTACTGGGAGGAAACAAGCCACAGTCTGGCCAGTCACTGGGTATCCTAAATTAAGTAACATGAAGATGTGTCACAACTGCCAGCTTTTTTTTGTCCCCGTGGCAGGATGAGGCCTTTGCGCTGTGGATCGAGCAATGGGCCAAGCTCTATGAAGAGGAGTCACCCTCTCGCATGATCATCCAGTACATCCATGACAACTATTACTTGGTCAATCTGGTGGACAACGACTTCCCACTAGAAAACTGCCTCTGGCAGGTTGTGGAAGATACTTTTGAGCTGTTGAACCCTCCGACTCAGAAGTGAAAATTCTTCTAGTCTGTTACTTCCTCCTCCCATCCACTGACTTCGGGGAAAGCAGCAGCTCCTGTGCTGACAATGAACACACTCCTAAACCACGACCAGGGTGGTGCTCTGATCTACCCACACTGTGCTCTTCTCTCCCCAACACAAAGGCTCCCTGAGCCATTCTCACTGAACAATAGCCAGAACTACCTGAACCTCTGAGCTGAGGCTCCAGACAAAGCCCAAAGGCCAGGGTCTGCAGGATGAAGAGTTGCTAATCATGGTTATGCTAATTACAGTAACAGGAGAACAGGAGATTCTGGTAACCTTCCCACGTCAGAAATCCTGGCAGGGGGACAGAAACACTCCTGTCAGCCATACCTATGCCAAGGGGATTACATCAGCAGTTACCAACCTGGAAAAGAAGGTCAAATTGCTTTTATATTGCACTCCTAAAATACATTTCTTCATAGCTGATCATCAGGCACTTTTGCACTCACTCCAGAAGAAGGTTCAAATTTTCTTCCTAACTTTTCTCCTTGTATTGTATTTCCTGTTTTCTTTTTAATAGGACTATGGGAATTTTCATTCTGGATAAGACTAAGTAGGAATCACACTATTCCCTAGATCACATACAATAAAATACATGCATACAAATGTCTCTTGTACTGGGCCATGTTCTAGCAGAGACTCATGTTGTTTGTTAATTTATCACCTGGCGCAAGGGAAAACTTTAAGAAAATCAATTGTTTCTGGCGTAGTTCTGCCTTCACTTTCAATGCATGTCCTGAGTATGGCCCAAGCTCCATGGTAGAGCAGAGAAAGCTTAAATCCTAGAATTTACCAAAAGTAACCAGCAACACTGTTTAGCTCAATTCTGCAAGTTCATGTATTCTTTTCCAGTGCCTATAGGGAAAGATAAGCTTATATCAGGGAAGATAACCTATCTTTCCTGACCTAATGACTCTTAACAGCCTTAGGCTCCACAGCATTGGAATAAGGGGCTGGGGAAGCTACTGAGGCTGCTTTGTGTACTTAACAATCCTGCAAAGCTGCCACAGGCTAGGAAAATGACCTTGGAGCAGTTCCCAGTGGGATTTCAAGAGCCCCACCATGCTGTGAGCATCTCTTTCAAACAAGCAAGGAAGAAAAGCTTTTTCCAGATTCTTCAGACCCTCTTGTTACAGCTGTCTGAGACCGGGCTCATATATCCAGGGTAATTACAAGGCATCAATCATAGAGGCAAGTAATGGGAAGGCGGGGGATCAGACATGCCTGTTTCGCCTCAGCAAAGCTTTTGGTGCTCAGCTGTTCCCAGCAGTCCCAGCAGCTTGCCCATTCAGCACAGAAATGAACCAGCAGGAAGCAGTCAGGAGGTTGGCCACCCACTGAAAGGCTTAATGAAGAGCTGATGGACCTAGACAGGGGAGGAGGTGGAAGTCATGTGGAAACCTGCCCCCCTCCCCTGCCCAGGGTAAAAGCCAAATCTAAAAATAAAGACCTGTGTTTGCACCTACCCAGTCCAGACTTTGGAATCAACAGGATCCAGCACCCCTAAACTCCTGCTCATCTCTAAGATTGTATTTGCATACTCTTCCCTTGACACCAAGCTCCTGTCCAGGGAAAAAAACTGAGTAAAACACTGAGTAAAAGGAAAGCCTATAAGGTATTTTTTTGACCTTTAATCAGAACTCCAGCAAAAGCAAGGTCCAGAGAAGAAGAGAATGCAACCTCACAACTGTAAGTAACTTCTCCATGTGCACTGCTAAGGAGGTAAGATGCAAGTCCTTTAAAGAGGACCTTTCACTAGGTACAATCTCTTCCTGGTTCTTTGGCTGTTGTCCTTCTGGCTGGCAGCACTGCCTTTATTGTAAGAGCAGAGTGTTCTCTTGACGGCACAGGACCAGCTCTTTGTTGTGACAGGAGCCGTGTCCTGTGTCCTCCACGTGTCCTGAAACGAGCAGCAGCTGCAGGCAGGCCCCCTCCATTCAGCAGGATCCTTTGTCCTTGCGCTGGAATGCTGTGAGCTGCCACCACCTTCCAAAGGCCTGAAAGATGAAAGTGGACAAATCAAACACTTAGGTTACCCTTGAGGGGCTGCAGCCATTATCACAGAACTGGTAAACATAGCTTTCCTTCTAGCAATGGCTCTGCCAGCTGCCTCACCCTTCACTCAAAACCCTCCCCTGTCTCTCCTGGAGCCAATATGGGGCATGCAGAGTACAAATCAATGTGAGAGAAGAAAGACCAATGCTCCCTCTGATTTCAGTACCTGCTCCTGTGTCCTTAAAGGAGGACCTAATCCTCCATGAATCTTCGGGAGGCAGGCAGAGGAGCAAACTGGATATGAGTTCTAAGGCTTTGCCTGCTGACTCAAATTCATAGTGATTTACTTGCCCCTGGGTGCAAGTCAGCACAGTCTTCCTGCACCAATGTTTCTTCCCTGAGTGGGGTCTCAAGAGGCAGGGGGTTAGGGGATTAACATCACTAATTACAGCAGGGAAGGGGGCACACGTTAGGGAAATTGACTCATGACACAAAGCTTTGAAAAACACCCATAGATGAACCCATGTAAAGCTGGATGCTTTTTTCCTTTTTTACTGACAAGTCCCATTCCTTGATGTATTCAACTTCTCCCTAAGCAAGTGCATTGTGCAGGGAGAGAGATACAGGGAACACCAGTTGTCCTTTTGGATTGCTTTTTGTACCACTGAGATCCACTAAATTGAAGAAATAAATGCTTACCTGAGACAGGAGGCTCCTGGCTTCCTCCTCCAAAAGATTCTGCACCACACAGCTTTGCAAATATCTTCGTCTCCACACCCTCCAGGCCTTTTCTATCTGCTGCTGCTGGTCCTTCCAGGTAAGGAGGCAGCACACAGATTAATTGGGCTCTGGCAGGCAAATTACCTCACTTCCCCCCCAGTCCCACCTTGTTCCAGCTGCTTTCCTGAGTTCCTCTTAAAAGACTTTGCATTGGTAACAAACAGAGTGGACTAGGAATGCAGCTCTTGCTGAACTACTCTCTCCAGCATAGTGTGGAAGTCCCAGTACTGGGGGAGAGGACAATGCCCCATTGTGCTCCAGCACAGCTCCCCAGTGACTGTGGATATGCTGACACTATACAGGCATCATCTTGTAACCTGGGCAGGCCAGAGCATATCTCACACAGCTAATGCCCAGGAACCAGGCAGAACACAGGTATGAGCAGAAGGGGAAGCCAAATGACAGCTCTTGGTAGGCTGTGGACACCAGTGGGATGCATCAGGAATACAGATGAGGACAAATATCATAATAATTGCTGTGAACTTTTTGCACAGTCTACAGACAATCCAGACAAATCTTGTTTCAGCTTCCCATCTGTAAGGGCAAAGCACAACTAAATCTGTGGATATGCCAGTCTGTCAAGCTGACATTTTAAGAAGAACAATGGAAAAACTAGCCACATCAGTAAACTAGGATTTCTGGTGCATACTGGTACTTGTTAAACCCCCAGGTCTCATCTCCCAGCATGTATGTGAGGCTATAGGCAAAGCAGGCTTGCCCAGTAACACCTATCACTGGATACTCACCAACACCTGAGCCAGTATCACCACCCTGCTGGCTTCCCTCCACTGATGCCATGCCCTTGCCAGACAGAGCAATTTCCTGTCATGCTGGCACCGGCGCAGTACCACTGTGTGATGCCAACACCTCAGATATTTCCTCCTGCAGGCAAAAGAAGCAAATACCAGCCATACAAGGGAGCCCTTCCCTGATGGTATCAGCAAGAGGAAGCCCAGAGCCCTCCACTCCACTTACCCAAGCCACTTGTTAGCCCACTCTTCCAAGTCCACCTCTGCTGTGTTCTCCTGGATCCTTGCGTGTGCATGAGAGGGTCCTCCCACATCAGGTCTCTCCAGTAGCCTTTCAGCCCTGTTTTGGCTCCTGTAGATCACAAGCCAGCGCTGAATAGCACTGTGAAAAAGCGTAGTTGGTGCTGAATCTTCTTCTCTGCCTCTTCTGCTTCCTAAGAAACAAAAGAGGAATCACACATGAGCTAACCTTGGAGCTAGAGAGGGAGACATCAGAGCTGCCATGAGCCCTTAGTCCTTCAACTCCTGAACACAGAAGAAATCCACTGAGTTTGATTGCCATGAGCTCCTACTCCACAGAGGAATCCCAGTCATTAAGCT
Source organism: Tichodroma muraria (assembly GCA_013390105.1). Taxonomy (NCBI): domain Eukaryota; kingdom Metazoa; phylum Chordata; class Aves; order Passeriformes; family Sittidae; genus Tichodroma; species Tichodroma muraria. Next base: position 1,131 of record WAAG01084284.1, on the reverse strand, counting down.
AGTAAACACTAATCCCCTTCCCTCACCACTCACACACCCCACATGGGTCTGTGAAAGGAAGAAAGGAGAGAGAATCTTCTTACTCATGGACCAAGAAAGAGACATCTTCCTGCTTTTCCTAACACCTATGAGGGTACTGCGCTGCCGTAAGCACTGGGAAAAGGCAGCTGCTCTGGTCCAGTAGTTGCAGGCCTGCAAACAGAAATAAGACATCTGAAGCCAAGAGTAAACACAATGCACACAAGCATTTACACAAACCAGTCTTAAAGAGACAGGCTCACAGCTCTGCAGGTAGCTTAATGTGGTAGACCCCAGGCTGGAAAATGCACAGATGAGACCCCAGCAGGACTGACTCAGCCCTTCCAAATCAATCAACCTCTTCATAGTGTGCTAGCAGTGAGTCTTTTGAAAAATGATGCAACTCTGACAGCTCACTCTGCTCTGCAGGGACAGTGATTATCCCATCTTATCTTTGAGCAGAGAGGGAGTGCTCTCATCTCTCTGGTCAAAACCTCCCCTTTCCTTATTGCTGTGCCCCATATGGTTGTTGCAATCAGTGCCAGATTATGGTGATGAAGTTGTGTGCACAGTCTGTGAAGAATTTCACAGCAGGGACTAAGCAGTCACCACAAATCAACCAGGTTTTTATACAAGCCTTGTCACACTCAGTGCCTCATGACTCACTGAGTTAATAACAACTGTTTCATAGGGACCTTTATCTTCTCTTACTTGTTTGATAGTAGCCACAGATCCCAGGCGCAGGGCTTGCTGTCCTCTTGCAGCCACTCGCCAGCGGTGACAGGCTTTACCTGGAGAGGGCTCCTGCAGTTTGTGGTTTCTCCCTCCTGGCACTTGTTCAGCTCTCAAGAGTTTGTCCCTCCACTTAGTAAAGCTCTCAACCAGGAGACGGTGCACTCTGACTCTTTTAAAATAAGAGAGGGCTTCATGCTGCCTCAGTCTACATGCAGTGACATGGGCCCAAGTGACAAGGCACCTGAAAAACAGTTACAAGTACAGAAAAGAAGAAGATGCCTAAAGTAACAATTCCATGTCAGACCAAATTTCACCTTCTCACCTGTCCTCCAGTGTCCCACATGAATGGTCAAAGCAAGCTGTTGGGGGTTGGTTTTC
>WAAG01084271.1:2831-24642 GCA_013390105.1 Tichodroma muraria | reverse complement strand
CATTTGATTTAAACAACATTTGGTTCCAATGTGTGTTTCATTTCCAGGAGGCGGGTAAAGTTCTAGCTGAAAATTATATTCAGTGTTGTCTTCGCTGTTTTGATTAATTTCTAGGCAGGATGACTGTGGTTTGGGTTACTTTGAGCACTGGCATGAAGAGCTTCCACAGTTTGGCTCACAGTTTACTATGACCAAGTTTTGCGGCAGCTAGATTCTTTGTTAAAACCTGGTTGAAACAAAAAATTTGATTTCCACAGGAAATGCTGACATTTGGGGGTAAGGGGGGTGGGGAATGGCAAGCTCCAGCTAAAATTGAAGACCGATCATTTTCTGAACTCAAAAGGGAGGTTCCAGGGGGTAAAAACTGTGTTGGAAAGAACGAACTGCTGGATACTGATTCTGAACAACAACCTAGGTGGTCCCTAGAAACTGGGGATCATGAGATCATCGAATTTCAGAAAACCAAAGATAGTCTGAAACATTCTCTGCATTGAAAAGGAAGCCCTGAATCTCTTGACACCAGCAGGGCATGGTAGGAGGACTGAGAAAGTAAAAACTGAAAGCCTCATACCCTTTAAGATTTAAATTTAGTAGTGTGAGGGCTGCCCAAAGTTTCCTGACACATATCACAGGATGATATGAACTTCATATCCTGGACTTCGAGATTGCTAAGTGTTATACTAGACAAAAAGAGGAATGCAATGCACTTCAGTCACCATGGAAGTTCAGAGCAGGGAGATATGTTGCTGCAAACAAAATATTTGTAAAGACCTTATTTTCAACTCTTAAATATCAGCCAAAACAGGCCCAGTCCATTGTTGATATAAATTGGCTGCTTTCACGCATATTAAGGACCCTATTCAGTTCGTTTTGCATTACTCTGCATGAGGTATCATTTGAAACTCTTGTATTGTAGGAATCAGTCCAGGGAACACACAACATAAATGTACAGTCCTGCCCACAGCTGTAGAAAAAATGAAATCTTCAAAAATGATGTTTATCTAGAAATCAAGTTCCTTCAGTCCCACAGAAGAAAAACACCACTCCCTTCACCTTTCAAGAAGCATTTCCCTCCCCTGTTTTTCAAACTTTAATTAAAAAATGCTATTAAATTCTATTTTGTTTGCTGATCTCATTTCCAGAGAAGTGACCAAGGAAAACTCTGCAGTAAGTGAAAAAAAAAGAGTTGAGTCAAGGAAAATCTCTTACCTTTGACTCCCTTCAGTGAAACAACTGAGTTAACTAGTCTAAAACTGAATTTGTTTACTTGCCAGACTGTGAACAGTAGCTGAAATACATAAAAGTCAGGCAGAATAAGTTCAAGGTAACACAGAGTGGACAACAATTACTTAGATTTTAAGGTAAGTCAATATGGAAGTACATCCACTGACGAGGAAAAGGTCAGTTCTTGACAAACAGCAATTCCACTAGCTCTATGCCTACAGCAGTAAACTGCCTCACTTCCATTCACTTTTCTTTGGTACTTACCCCTCTTTCAGCTATGAGATAGTTCCTTGTTCAGAAAATTATGGATTGGTTTAGTTTTCAAAGCTACTGCTTTTCACATTTAGTGGTAAGGCAGTGAGCAATGAACTTCCTCACCATGGACTGACTGGCAATATTTTCCCAGCTACTGACTTTATTTGGGGATATTGCCAGTCCTGTTAGTAAAACTGTTCTTAGCCTCGGTACCAAGGTACATTCACAAGCTGTGCATGTGCCCCTCTATCTCCAGCTGTGTCTTCTCTTGCAGAGAAGGAACAAGGCAATCACTCAGTTATTCTGATCATATAAGTAAAAAATCTGTCCTCCTGTTGAGAACAATGAGCCTCATTCTTCTCTCCATTATACTGTCCTTTGCTGGGCTGATGCCACTGAGAGGCTGTTATACCACCACAAAACTGGTCCACTATACATAGAAACAGTCCAGAAAATCCTGTTAATAATAAAATACTGAGAGGATTCTTCTCTGTATAAAAGCACACTTTATTCTTTTTAGTATTGTGTTTTTATCATATTTCATCTTGTCATCTGAACTGCAGAAACATGGAAAAATAGTTGCACATCTTGACTTTTTTTCCCCCAGGACACATTCAGCAAAGTGGATTAATGTGTCATCTTTTGGGGCCACATTCACCCTTGAAACGCCCATGCCATTATCACCCTTGAAACACCCATTCCATTACACTTCCATAATACTACTGTGCCAAATCCACCCCTAAATATGATAATAATATGTCCTTGTTTACTTCTTCATCAGATGGAAAAGTTGCTAGTTCTACCCATACCAAATAGTTTAGAGTAAATATCTAATTTCAGTACTTTTAAGAAGACAGTTAGAAACTGCAATGGTATTTAGATATAGTACTCCTGAAATGTTAAAGCGTTGAAGTTTGTGAGGAAAAAAATCTCCAAACAACTGGAAAAGAAAGTGTATCTACAGACAAGTATGCATGCAAACACATGCACATGTATGCATATGAACATATATATGTGCAGGATTTATATTGTGTTCCAACATGGAATGAGAAGTGTCTCCAGTATTTGGCTTAAAAATCCTTCTAACACATGGATCTTATTAGAATGTACCTCCGTCTAACTGTGGCTGAGCAAACAAAAGTGGTTCCACATGGCTGATAAAAACCTGATCAAGAATTGGAAAGAAAAATGTTTCTACTTGCCTTGCTGCCTCCGGAAATTTGCAGATCGAAGACTGAATTATTTTGCCTCTACTGCAGTGCATGCAGTCACTGAAGTCTGACCATATCTCCATTCAAATGAGAGGGAAAATATCAGATGTATTCAGCTAAACAAAGCCCCATGATTCCACATTGAAACCTAATGAGAGCAATAGCTATATATGCAAAAGGGAAAGCTTTCTTCCCCTCACATCTTGCAATATATATCCTTCCTATAACTGTAAGAGTAAAGAATTTGGACAATAGATTGAGAGCCTTTGTTTAGGGCAGCGAGCTTTAAATACTGCAACATCTAACTGTTATGCTAAATACAATAAATCACTATATGTTTTATGTGATCCTTCTTAAACCTGCATAGCACTTCTAATAAGGCAGGGAACTTGTAAAATATTTGATGTGTCTTGCTGGAACATGAAAGGACACCTGTTTGTCAGCACAAAGTACACTGCACAACAGTCTAAATCTGTGCTCTTATCTCTCCATTGGATGCAGATATGGTTGCACACCCAATATATCTCCTCCGAGATATCAGTACTTCCTGACAAAGTACTGCAGCACTGCAGATTACTGTGCCATGCAGGAGAGAAAACAGCTGATGCCTAATCTGCTGATACAGAAATACAAATAGCTTCTCACATTATACCACTGCTAATATGTGATCAAATACTTCTAAACTTAGCTCGTTATAAATAGGGAGTCATAAGGAGAGCTTAATAGAATTATTAGTAGTACAAGCAAGCTTGTAAGAAACAGAGCAGGCAGTCTCATGAAATGGATTCGTGAAAGGTAGAAGATAGTAATAGATTTATTCATCTCAAATAGCACTTTGAGAAGTAAAATACCATGACATCAGTAGAGATACTTCTGAAATTAGACACTCTTCAGAAAAATTAAAGGTATAAACTGATTAAAAAATACTGGAATCATGATTAACAATCACAGCAGCTTTCCAAATCAAGAAAGAGGGTTTGGTTTTCATCTTTTGACTACTGAATAAGGGGTAAAGGAAACAAATAGCAAAATTGGATAGCTTCTTCAATAGACATATAAAATATGAGCGGTCTTTCCTCATCTCCAACTTTTCTTACACTTCTTGTTCCTTAGCTCCTTTTTCCTCTACCTGCACCACTACTGAGTAGATGTTCATTTCTGCCTTCCTTTCTACCTGGCATTCCTTCCTTCCTCTTTCTCAGTACATTCTCTTTCCTAACATTCAGTATGCTTATGCTTGATCTAGCATTTACGTCATGATTTAAAAGAGAAGTAGTGAGAAACAGTGAGGTGAAAAACAGTATTAAGATACACTAATGGGATTTTGATTGGCTGGTTAATTTTGCTGTTGCTTTATCTTCTTCTTCACTGTTCTTTCCCAGAAGCCACAGGCAGAATGGGCTTTAGGGCCACAGACTGGAAAGAGCCAAGAGGAGGCTATGAATGGATCCCTGTAAGGGGTCTCAAGTACGTGGCAAGGGAGAAAGCAGAGGGATTGAAGAGAGGAATTTTAAACAAGGTGCAGCTCTGTCCTGGAAGTGGCTGAAATGCTGTTCAACTAAAATTCCTTACTTTACTGCAAGCAAAGTATTAGCTTCCTCAGTGCAATTTAATCAGATACAAACCAACAAAACAAGTCCTGGATCCTGCACCTGGAAGGAGGCAACCCAGGATAGATGGATGGATAGACAGGGGAATGAGAGGCTGGAAAGCAGGGCCTTGGAAAGGGAACTGCGGGTCCTGGTCAGTGGCAAATTGAACATGAGCCAGCAGTGCCCTGGCAGCCAGGAGGGCCAGCCCTGTCCTGGGGGGCATCAGGGACAGCATGGCCAGCCAGGCAAGGGAGGGGATTGTCCTGCTTTGCTCTGACCTGGGGCACCCCCACCTCGAGTGCCAGGGGCAGTTTTGGGTGCCACAATATAAAAAAAGATGTTAAACTATTAAAGAATGCTGAAAGGAGGGCAACAAGGATGGTGAAGGGTCTAGAGGGGAAGACATACAGACATATGATGAGCAACTGAGGTCACTCGGACTGTTCAGCCTGAGTGAGACTGAGGGAAGACCTCATAGCAGTCTGCAGCTTCCTTATGAGGGGAAGTGGAGCAGAAGGCACTGACCTCTTCCCTCCAGTGACCAGCGACAGGACTCAAGGGATGTCATGAAGCTCTGTCAGACGAGTTTTAGGTTGGATATTAGGAGAGGTTCTTCACCCAGATGCTGGGCACTGGAAAAGGCTCCCCAGGGAAATGGTCAAAACACAAAGCCTGACAGAGCTCAAGAAACATTTTAACAATGCTCTCAGGCACATGGTGTCTGAGAGCATTGTTAAAATGGTTTAAAATTGTTAAACTGAGGCTACCTTGTGCAGAGCCAGGCATCAATTGGACTTCGATGACCCTTATGAGTCATCTCCTTCCTTCCAACTTCCAACTGAGGATATTCTATAAACAAAGGGGAAAATCTGACCCTATGACACAGTCTACTGGAGCCCGGGCTAGCTCTTAGAGACTCCGGCGCCACGCCAGGAGTGGGGGACAGCTGAGGTGTGGGTTTTACCAACAGCTGAACCTGAAGAGCCACCTGCTCTACAGTGCACTGTCTTCCAACCACCACAGGGGTCAGGTGAAGGAGGAAGCTCTCTGTTCTGAGGTTCCAGCAGGAAAGGCCGACAGTCCGAAGGGGTCACTGGAAATAATAGATATATTATTTATATATATAATAGATTATTATATAATAGTAATAGAAAGTTACTGGGCACTGCACGCACAGATTTAAAAAGTGTTGCAACTCCAGGGGCTGGTACAAATCATAAACCAATGGGGAAGCATCAGGGGAGGAGTGGGGAGGGTCAAGGCACTGGCCTGAGGCCAATTGCAGCAGGTGGGGTGGGAGAACAGGGCTCATTCCCCAATAGGGCATCGAGGAAAGGGAGCCAGCCAGGAATGCCCAAGGGGAGGAACACTTGAAGGATTGGCTCCAGGCAGGAGTGACGTGGAAGGAGCCAGAACAAGGGGTAGGGTAACAATGATTGATACGGAACAAAGGGCAGGGAAACACCATAAAGGGTAACTTAGGGGATGATACAATTTTAGGGATAAACCAACTTAGAGGCAAACATGGGGGAAAATACTAGAACAAACCATCAACATTAAAACCATTAACAGTAAATGAGCAGAATAAAAATACGAGCCGCAACAACCTTATAATCTTTTAGGAAGAGTGAACATTATTTTCAAGATGTTGTGTTGGACTAATTAAATGAAAGAGAGAAAAGCTCTTATCCATGTCTTGTTCACATAAGATCTGGTGATACTTTTGGGATCACAACATTTATTTTACATTAAGTATTGAATACTTCATTACCATTAAAGTAACTTCCATATTAAAAATTACATGTGAATATATGTTATTTAGTTACAATAACTTTGCAGTTGTGTAATTAAATTTCAAAAACTTAAAATCTTGAAGCTCTAATGAATGTCATTTATCAAGTTTGATAAAGACAGGAAGTTTAAAAAACCACAGAAACCCCACAATAATTCTGTCTAAGAGTACAAGTTATGTAATGAAGTAGACTTCTTGAATCAGCAATAACTAAGTTTGAAGAATAGTGTAAATTCAAAATTGTTTTTCTGGCATGGTCAGAAACAGTTATCAGAACTGCCTTCCCACAAGCAAATATTAGTCTAACCTTCTGCCACAGCAGGAGGAATTTTTTCTGCTGGTTGTGCTGAAGAAAATGGGCAGAACACCATGTTTTTATTCTATACTCAGGCTTCAAGGCAGGAAGAAATTCAGAGGATGCTAGGTTTCCTCCAAAAGATCTCCATCTTCTATCGTCATTGTCATCAGGGTTAACATATGTATATACAGGGTTAAAGGATGTGAGCACACTCTAGCCTTCTCTCTTCGAACACAAGTGTCATCAAAGAAATCCAGGCTCAGTGAAAAAAACTTGAATCAGATTCACTACCACCAGGTCCTTGAAGTTAATTGATCCACGGAGTCATTCCACACAACCACAAAAGTTAAGACAGTTCAGTCTTTATTTCAGCAGTCAGAGAAAATGTGAATTATTAAAGTCTAAAATGTTCTATAACTTTTTTTTGACAAATCCTTTCTGATCACTGCAAAACCAGATTTGCAACACAACCGTGCTGTAAACTGTTGGAACCATTGGTGCCCTCAAGAACAATATGAGTTTTTGAAGACAAGAGTAGGACTAAAACTTACAAGGTTTTTTAGGACACAAAAACCTACTCTAAGTAGGCAATGTACAAAGTATCCTGTAACATACAGGAAAAACGGTCTGCAGCCTATTTTCACCACAGAAATAAAAGGAATGCCAACATCAGTAATGAAAAACACTTATAGAACTGTAAGTTGCCAGGAAACAGATAAATATGTTTAAACTTTCATACTTTCTTGATGAATCTACAGAGAATATTGGGAGAAAGTAAAAGTAACTTCCATATATGCTTATGAATTGCATTTACATGGCAAGGTTTTGGTAAGCCGGGGCAGCACTACAGGACGGGCTTCCTTGAAAGGAGTCCAAGAGTCAGCCCCATGCCAGACAGTGCTAGTTCTGGATGACTCCAAAATAGACCTGCCACTGGGCAAAGCGGAACTCTTCAGCAATGCTAGCAGCACTTCTCTGATAACATATTGAAGACATAGTAAAAATGCTGTGAGGGACAGAGGTGTGAGAAAATACGTAAGAGAAGCAACCCTGCAAACCTCAAGGTCAGGGCTGAAGGACAGTGAGGAAGTGTTTCAGGGGACCAGAGACTGGAGCAGAGATTCCTATGCAGTCTGTGGCAAAGTTGTCCACAAGGCAAGCTGTCCCATGGAGGCCTACATTGGAGCAGACACGGACCCTGCAGTCCATCAGGAACCATATGCCACAGTACTGGGTATTTCCTGAAGAAAACTCTAGCTCAAGGAGACTCCATGGTGGAGCACCCTCCAGGCAGGAGCTGCAGCCTGTTGACAGGACCAGGTCTTCTGCAGCACTTGTGACCCTGTGGGTGACCCATGCCAGGGCAGATTGTTTCTGAAAGGCTGCACCCCACAGGAAGGGACCCACACTAGCGCAATTCTTGAAGAATTGCAGCCCACGGGAAGGACCCACATGGGAGCGGATCATGAAGGACTGTCTCTTGTGGGAGGGTCCTCATGCTGGAGTAGGGGAACAGCATAAGAAGGAAGGACTGACAAAAACAAATTGTTACAAACTCCACAATCTGCCATCCACATTGTCCTGTTGCGCTTGGGGAAGGAGAGGAAGAGATAGAAGAGTCAAGAAAAGAGGAATGAGCTTGAGCCTGGAAAGAAAGGGTGTGTCCGGGAAGGTGGCTTTAGTTTTGATTTTCTTAATCATCAGTTTAGTCGGATTCTAATTAGAAATTAGTTAAATTAATCTTCCCTGAGCCAAGTCTGTTTTCCCATAACAGTAATTGGTGAATGATTGCCCTGCCTTTATCTCAACGTATGAGCTCTATTCATGTTATTTTCTCACACTGTCTTGCTGAGGAGGGGGAGTGGGGAAGCAGACAGCCAAGGTTAACCCACCACAGTGTATTTTTAGAGGGATAAAAAACAATTAGAATGACAGAACAAAATGAAATAGTTGACTATATTTGCAGCAGAAGTATTTTTCACTCTCCATCTGATTTCAAAATTTGTTTATAAAGGTAATATAAAATAATATTAAACATTGCAATCATAGTTATTTGATAAGAATCACAAAACAATTTTTTTTAATGACATAAGTACGGTATTTTTATTTAAAGCATTCAATCCACATCTGAATAATAACCTAACAAAATACCCTGTAAATTACAGGATTCTCTTGTGACTATTAGAGTTGTGTAATAACTTATAGATCAATTATACAGGACAGCAACTGTAAAACATTTCAACCAATACTGACAGTTCTTACAGAGTCCTTATTATTTAAATAGGAAGTACAACTGCTATGCCTCTAGTTTGTACATTACAGCTTTTCTGCCATGTTAACAAACTTAGCAGTCAAAAGCGACACTTCATATTTTACAGCTGCCATATTTGATCACCTTTAAAAAATGTTACGTCTTTCATAAAAAGAGGTTACATAAATCAACTTTGAGTATTGAATTCTCTAAGCTTCATTGAAACCCAGAGATGTAGGACTAGATGGGACCTCAACAGTTCAGCTGGGCTACTGACAAGATCATCCGATCCTACATGACTCCTCAGACAAACTTTTTTGTAATTACTGAGAAAGATATCCCAGCCACCCAGGTACTTTCTTTCACTTATTTAGTGGGAAGAGGAAGGGGACGAAAAGATGCAAAGAGCCCAGGGATGAAAGTGAAAATATCAGCAGAGGTTTACCTGTCACTGAAGAACATAAAAATTGTGTACAGGGAAGAGGGAGCAGGAGATGTGAGGCACCTACCTTTAGAAAAAGGAATTGAGTTACAAAAACAAGGCCTTAGTGTTAATGGTTTAGGATCTTGTATCAGCTCTACTTAGATGTCAGTGATGCCTCCTTGCATTCACAACAGTGCCAGAACTGTGGTGGAATGAAAGAATAATGGACAGAACAATTTCTGCAGACTGTAGAAATTAAAGTTGAGGTATTATTTTTAGAGTCTTGACTTAGATGAGTGCTTCAAAGGGAATTATAAACTCAAGATATTGTATTTCTGGTTCAGTTCAATTTTTTCTGATGTTCATGGACAATTTCTATGACTTCAAATAAAAATATTTCAGATGCTTCAGGACAATGTCTGCTTGAGAGTCACCTGGGATTTTTATCAAGATATTTGAAATCTTCAATGAATGCTCATAATTCAGAAGTGGTGATCTGGAAGGCAAAGTACAGCTGCTCTGTACCCCTCCTGTAAAATCTGCATGTGCAACCTACTCCTTTTATACAGCTTTCAGATACCTTCTGACCTTTCTATAGGATCTATATATTTAGGGAGAGCAAAGCTTCATGGTGAATTTCATTATGCAAATGTGAAGGGGAGGAAATTGCTCTTAGTAATTTTCTAATGATATATTTAAGTTTTAGAAATTGTCATTCATAATTCAACAGCACAAATATGTCAGACCACCTGATGTTAAATCAGCTATGCACATCTAATAGCAGTTCTGATCTTCCACAGAACCCGCTCTAAGATTAGGACCTATATATAGACCCTATTTTGCCTGGCAGGATATAGACCTAAAGGCCATGTGATCAGGTGCTGTATTCCTCCAACACAAATGGAAGGGGATTAGATTGCTGCACAGCCTCCCCCGTGGAGCTGGATAAAAGATCATGGACTTGATGCTTTTGGGGAAGGCTGAGAAAGGCACACTGCTCCTGGCATTCCCTTGAGTCAGGGATGGAAAAGCATTGGCAGACATTTGAGAAGAGCTCCAAATCTGAGCTGACAATGCTGAAAGGTCAGCTGACATAATGCTGACACTGAAGAAACTGCATAATTTCTCCTTCCCATTTCCCTCCAATTTTTACCATACACTTATCCAAGGATGTGAATTTTCAGGAAATGCTTAACATTGCAAAGTGGGGAGAAGATGAAGACTCTTAACATATGAAAGTAAATTAAACTCCAGTCTGGAGTGCATCAGTCTGGCAAGGTACTACTGAATTCTATTCAGACTAAATACTACTGAAAGTCAATTTATGCTTACTGGAAGTCAGTAAACTGACCTGAGCATGGTTGCCCCTGGGCAACAAATGGGCTTTACAAACAAAACTGATAGGAAAATAGAGAAACTTTGAAAACCCTGAGAAGATTTTAGCATTTCCATGGTCCTGAAATCTAACAGCTATTTCCCTCTGGGATTTCAGTTTGTCCCCAGGATGTCTTGGCATGAATCACCAATTCAAGGATTAGGGCATATATTTCCTCCTCCTGGTGTGGGAGCCATTTGTACAGCTGCTGCTTTGGGAAACGTTCAATAATCCTTCATTCTGAAAACTCATAACCACTCTGGAAGCCAAGAAATCCTTCTAGGACATGCGCTGCCTCTGCTTTGGCTTCCATACGTTTGGTATGCACATGCTAGGCACAGAAAAAACTTTGTAGCAAGTTTGTCGCATTCTAAGAGTGAGAAATCATGGAAATAACAGGTTGAAGTTTATTGCCTTTTAATTCCCAAGGCAGAGCAGTAACAGGACAGATGCATTCAAAAGAATGCAAGCAGATGAATCTGGAACTGAAGCAGGGCCTAACATATGGGAGCAGATAAACCTGTCTATAGAAAATAAGGACACGTGGAATTTTGCCAGTAGTCAGCTGAAACTGGCTCTGCTCACAGCCTTGAAATGTATATTCTGTCTCCTCTCCAAGCCTTCCTTTCTGTTTGATCGCTCCTGCTTCCAGTCCAGAAGACTCATCAGATTCCAAACGACTATTCTATTGGGGTTGTTTTGCCCACCTAGTAACAGGATGATCTGTAAACCTGATGAGAACTGTACTTTAACTTGGCAGGCAATCACAGCCCAAACAGAGCTCAGTTGAAAAACCCTGAAGTCAGTAGAAAAGCTCCCTGTGCCTGAAGCCCAGGTCTGAAACGTATTTAGAAGTCCCGTGCCTGAATGTGGCTCCAGTGGTATACTTGGTCAAGGAAACACACTGTGACTTCAGCCAGGCTCCAGCTGAAGCATGCTGTAGGGATCATGGATAAATGAAAAGCCAAATTTCTGAGTGAGTGTTTTTCCAAGCCAAACAAAGCCGCTGAACTTTCTGGGGTTTTCTTGGCACTTATACTGCTTTTGGGAATTTGAATGGTGCCTGTCCGAGGATAATTGACTCCCTCTGTATGCTATTGTGATTCTCAAAAAAAAGCAGCATTTTTCTCAATCTTTCCAGGCATAGTCATATTCTTAACAGCAACTGGACAGAACAGGAAATGGAATGGGGTGTTCTACAAGATCCAGATTAATCACCTGGATCACCTCAACAGGTGATGACCCAGTTACATTAATAATTCATCATAGGATATAATTCTCCTTATTTACACATGGTACTTCCATTTCCATTTATTTGAGTGGTTTAGCCACAGCAGGAAAGAGGAGATTTAAATCTCTGGTTTCTGCTGTGCATGTTTTAAGAAAGAAATTAACAGTACTGTACAAGGCAAAAGAACTCTAAGCTACAGAAGCTGACTACGCTGAAAATAAAAGCAGAAGTGGCATCACAGCCGGGAGTTGTTATGAACATAAGTCACTCTTTATTTTTAAACTTCATGCTTTATAAGGCATGACATGATTCAACTTGTTGATGAAGTGGAAATTTTCACTTGGTTTAATTTTGCCAGTTCAGTAAGTTTGCCACCATCGATGCACTTTTGAAAGGAAAAACCAGACCATTTCAAGGTAGTTTTCCAGCTATTATTCCAATAAGTGTATTTGATTGTTTTGAGTTTGAAAATAGTCCTGATACTCAAGAAAATCAACTCTTTTTTTCTTGGTATCAAGAAAGTAATGAAAAATTTTACTAATTTTAAGAATCTAAAACTAGTATTTGTTTCACTGAATGAGCCTGTTCATATTTAGTCTGACCATCTTCTCTCTAAGCAGATCACATGTTTGGATCCTTTGGCATCCTGCAGGATGAGGGTGCAACCACCTTACCAGTAACTCATGCTATTTAAATTCAGCTAATAAAATTTTGAAAATAATTATTTTTACCAGCTTTACTATTGCTTTGGAGATACAAATGTTCCAAATATTTTTTTATTTAACAGAATTCCAAACAGAACTTCACCACAAGCACGCAACATTTATTATCAGACTGTTAGAATGTCCAAAGCGTGCTTGGCTTTTCTGGTTTTCTTTTTCATGCAGAAGAAAATGAAGTGAAAACCAGAAAATTAAAACTCCAGTAGCTGCCCAAGATAAGGAATTTCTTGTGTCCCTAAGGGCATCCAGACCAAACACCATTATTATTACTATTATGGCATTGCAGCAAATTGAGTGCTGGTTAATTGCCTTTTTTCTAACTGATTTTTTTTTCTGACTGGGAGCATGAGGAAGGTGAGAAGAAAATGACTTAAAATTCATAGCATCCCCATGACAAAAGAACATCCAAAAGGCAACAGCTGCTTAGAGAAGTAAAAACATTGGATCTTCAGAGGCCATTCAAGTAGAGTATGTTTGTCTTTGATGAGCTTGTCACCTAGACTAGCAATGAGTGTAAAGACATCACATGCAATTGTTTAGAAATGCTAAAAACACATTAGAAGTGCAGGAGTGTATATGCACCAAATCGTAATAATGGCTGTTATTGCAATCCTCAGTCCTGTGGACATTCCAAAAAATTTTGTATTATAGTCTATGATAAACGTGAAAGTTACTGTCTAAAAGAAGAAAAAAAAAAAAAAATCACCACTGAGAAGGAAATACACATTTAAAAATGAGGTATCCTACAAAATGCATTTGTATTTATATCTAAAAGATAAGGCTGCACTGATTGTGGGTGAGAAGCAGGAAATAAGCTTTAGGATAAAGACAGGTAGATGACTGAATGAAAGACAGAAGTAAACCAAAGCCCCTGCAAGGAAGTATAAACCTCAGCAGAAGCTGGTTAAAGGCAATGGTGGCAGGAAGAGCCAAGGCTGAGCTGCCTCTTTCCCAGACCAGCATCAGACTGAGCCCTGAGGAATTCACTCTGCCAGGCAGGGCCACTCAAGGAACACTGAAGCCCAGCTTTTGTACTCCTAATACAACAGATAAAATTTCTTTCTACCCAAGAAATACTGAAGCACAGAATTGCCCTTTGGGTTTCAGCCACTCTTTCTTAACCAGTGTTACGTCTTGTGAAAGCAAAGTGCCTTTTCTTTATTTCCTTTGTCTTTTCTAGAAATTTCCCTGGGCCATCTTATCTAGTGCAATGTCGCACCCTAGGTATGTCTCTAATAAACAAAGCTGGGAGTATAGCCACCATAGTTTGTGTCCCATAATGTGTCTTATAAGCAAATTAACAGACTGCCAGATTTGGAGTGTCAGCTTGTAGATGCATGATACTTATGAAAACAAGCAGAACAATACATCAGGGCTATGGGAAAACACCAAAAATACCAATCTAAAATATGAGTCTCAGATTCAGGTTTAGTGTGACTTAGTGTTGTCTCTAAAATATGGACTAGTTATTTGATTTGAAAGAGAAACTCTCAATGCTCACCAAAGATACCAGCACGCCTATAACGCTGTGTATCTTTGCTGATGCACTGGCAAAGAGGGACATAACTATTTGCACTCTATGCTATGTCTCAGTCTGATAAACCACTGAGGCACAGATTATTGAGTGTGCCAATAATGCTGCAAAGCAATGTTACCCAGCACTTTGCCCAGGAAAGTCACCCTGCCTTGTGAAGTCATACAGGTGCCATGAGCAGGGTACTGGGTGATCATACTGGTGGCCGTGGCTCTGATGGCCACGTACCTGTATCACCTGGGCTCCAGCCTGCACAGACAGAACAGAGGCATGCCCAACAAAAAGAGAGATGGTTTTCTGCTGAGAGACAAGGGTGGCAGGACAGAGGGGTAATCACATTTGTGTGTCAGTGCATCAGATGACAAAGTTTCTGTAAAGGCTGGTACAGTCATAAAAAAACCTCCAATAGATTGGGAGGGACTCCTGGAGGTCATCTAGTCCAGCCTCCTGCTCAAAGCAGAACTACCTTCAAAGCTACTCCACGTTGCTTAATACACTGACAACAGGGAAGGAGATACTTCCCAGCCTTTATACTACAAAATAATAGAAATAGCAGGTAACAGTAACACATATTCAGCTAAAATCCATAATTGAATCTTAGGTGCTTATATATTCTTTACTATTTCAAAACTGGCTTGCAAAGTAAGAGCATTTCTCACTGTGACACACAGCTTATCATCTATAGATTCATCCTCTGTTTCTGCAACCTTTCTGCTTGCAGTGTAGGTCATGAATGAAGAAAGGGGAAGACTGGGAGCTGACACCTGAGCTCAGACAGGGTTTACCACTGTTCAGTGGTAGTCTGCTGCAACTGGAAGCAAGCAAGCCCTAGCCAGAACAAAACCACTCAATTTGGAAAGCATCACAGTGCAATTTTTCCCACTTCCTCCCCAGCCCAGCATTTTAAGATTTTTTCCTACCTATAATAACAAAGTGATTTGTTAGCTTATATTTCACACACACCACAGTAAGACATGCACTGTAATGGGGGAATGTAGAGGTCTGGAAATGTAAAACAGGAAGCAGCTTAATTAACAAAAACTTAATTAAATAAAAAAAGTATCCCCTTCCTTGTTTTTTCCCCCACTGAAAATGTTTAAACTTGTTTATTTGACAGTTTGCTTCTACGTTCTTGAATACCAGAAAAAATTACTGGTAATCAAAACTTAAATAGTATAGTTAATTACTCAGAATGAGTAATGAACATTCAGTGATAGTGCTAGTGAAAATCATAAAGGACTGGGTAGAAATTTTATGCTTCCAGCAAAGGTGTGGCATGAACAACACTATACTGGGAGTGACTCTGTGACTCAGATGTACAGATCTTTCCTCAATTCCTCCTTGCTTCTGGCACATACTATTTAACTCCTGAGCTACTTCAGTTGTAAAATATGACCCACCCTGCAATGGCTCATCTACTGTTTGTATAACCCTTCACTGGGCCTGTGTTTTCCAGATATGTTGCAAAGGCAGAGGACAGGAAAGCAAAACCAAGGACTTAATTTATTTCCCTCTGTCTAGAACAATAGCCAGGTAGTTACCTAGATAACAGCTGGACATACATTTTTCAGACAAGGCTAAAAATGACACTCAAACTAAGTAAGGGGTGTGGAGAATAAATCATATTTAACGAGGCATCCAGAAAAAAAAGCCCAACGACTCTGAACTTCAGAGTACAGACAAATGAACATAGGAGAACCATGTTCTCAAAAAGTGAGAAAATATAAAGCTGTTTGAAAAAAATATTGCATTATTGAGCTTAGAAAGTCCAAAATATTGGGAATTGTCAGTGCTTTACAGACAAAACCTAAGGTTTAATAACTTACAAAATGAAAATGACACTTAATAGGGATCTCAGAAAAATGCAAGTCTTTCGACCATGTTATTAAAAAAAAGGTCTATCTTAAACTATTTCACCTAATTTTCAAATTCAAGATTCTATTTGTGAAAGCAGGAATAGGAAAGTCTATAAAGGCCGTTTTCTGTGTCATACTCAATTGAACCTTTTCCTCACCCCATATCCACTTCTCTCACTGCAAATTAATTTGACAGGTTCCTGGCAGGGCTTCAGCAACTTTGCGTTTCTCTGGAATTAGCAAAAATGCTAATTTGGGCAGTTTGCTGCTAGTGCAAGTTTTTTAGCCTGGCTGAAGCTCCAAGGCTATTTGAGATAATATCAAACCAAAGAACAAAGGGGCACCTGTCATGAGCCCCGAGCGAAGGAAACAGACAGTGCTCGAGGAATTAAAATGAGATTTCTTTACAGCAAACGTCGAAGGCTGGGAGCAGAGTGCTCTAGGAACAGCTGGGGTTGCTCTAAATCAGGGTGGAGGGGAGGAGGGAGAGGGAGGGAAATGTGCGGCGTCTCTTTCAAACAAGGGCTGCCGGTGAAAGGGTGGGGATGCCTCCAGATAAGCTTCCCGATCCACTTCCACCGAGACACTCGAAACAATGGGGTGGCAGAGCCATATGCAGGCCATGGGACACGTACCTCAGACTACACCCCTTCCTCTCGGAGGAGGTGATGGCCGCGCTCATCCGGACAGCCCCAAGCCCCAGGGCGGCTTGCGGGGGCTGTGTCCGGAGCTGACGGCGGCGTGGGCACGGTGCAACAGCCCAACCCTCAAATCCCAGCGGTGGGAAAACAATCCCGCAAGAATCCTACCAGCGATGTCACATTAAGAGCTGTCCCCGCCCTCTGCTGAGTCTCACAGGTCCGCAGTACCAGTCCGGGGTCCTGCCTGTGATCCTTTCGGGTCAGCCCGAACTGGAGGCTGCTCTAGTCTCTAGACAGGTTTTGTTTGCTTGTTTTTAATATTCACGTCACAGAATTCGGAGCCGAGGCAGGACTACAGGGGGGAGCAGCTCGTGCTGTGCTCTCTGTAGGAGCACCTGGGACGTACCACAGGCGGAGGCACATCGTGCAGGCACAGCGCGGCACACCTCACCTGGGTGGTCGGCAGCCAGCGCAGGGCATTTCCACCTACCTTGGGTACTCACGGCAGCAACACCGATTACAGTCTGGGGGGAAAACGATGCCTGGTAGCTAACAAGTAGTGTGGTGTTTATCCGACTTTAAGCTCTGTTTTCCAGGCAAAACTGTCTTGGTTGGGCAGTTTTAACCCTTTCAGGTGGGTAGTAGGGATATTGTCAGCTGTGACTGCAGTATTCACATACTCCAAAACTTACATGTAAAACTGCATAAATCTCAAAATAAAAAAAGCAAGAGCAGCAAGAACTGCATTAAAAAAATCTCCTACCCGACAAGACTGATCTGTATTTGATATTTCTAAAGGGGTTTTATACTTGCAGAGAAAGTTATTGCAGTTTCTTTCATCGCTTGAAAGCAGAAAATTTTGAAATGGAAATGTTAAGAAGAAAGATCTAAATATGACCGCCTTTTCTTTCATTATTTCTTCCATTCTGTGCTGCAGTTCCTCCAAAGTGCCATTAATATATGTAGACTGCATTAAAATCTAGAGCAAAATGCCACAGGTAGCCAAATTTAGGTTCTGACCATTTCTCTAAATATGTAGTATACCAGGGGTGTTCATTAACAGCAAACTACTTCACAGATTTGTCAAATAAAAATTAAACTAAACTAAACTAAACTATTAGTTCTGTCATTCTGATTCCTCTGTCATCTCAGACAAAACAACTGTCACCTCAAAATATGTATATGCACACACACAGACACACAAACATATGCATACACAAATCTGAAGATTACTTTAAATTTTTTAATTTCAGCTAATGTTTTCAGGTGAAGGTTCACAAATCCCCATGCAAATTGAGATATTTTTCTCCTGTAAAACGTGATTATATTGTGGAAATCTCTTGACACTGGGTTTTGTGTGATGGTTTACACTCTTTGCATCCCCAGGCTTTATGATCATGAAAGAGCAATTTAGGGAAGCATTCCCTATATTCTTATGCTGTTCTTATGTACCTGCCTGGCCAGGGTCAGGGGAACTGATTTGCCCCAATCCATGGCCATGCTTTAGCCAGGTGACAGCAGACCTCTAAGGAAACTGTAACTGTTCTCACTGTATATACCAATCTTATTTTAAGTTCTATTTCAGTGTGCATTTTACTCTATAATGAGTGTAAAACCTGTGATTCTCACTGCTCCAGAATCCTTTTGGGATCAACATGATTTTGGTCCTTGTTTTCAGGCCATCACAGTCATCTTCCTATGTCCTTACTCAAAACTGAAGTCTTTCATAGAAGATTACGTGTTCATATGACCCAACACTTATATCTAAGGTAATTTTTGATAATAACAAGCTAGTAAAATATATAATCTTCATATTTTGGGACATATACCAAAGAATTATGCCTAATGTTAAAAAGAAACTTTCCTTTGGGCACGTTACAATATCATTGGCCCTTTGCAGAAATTCTGACACTTCCTTCCAAAGCATCAGGAATCAACATCAGAAAAGAAATATTGCAAAAGCCTGCTTTTCCAGGGATTAAAAGAAAAGCTTGCCAAATGTCTCAAGGGCCTGAAATAGAACATAAAATTATATTATATAAAAAGAGATGTAATTTTAAAACAGGCAATACAAAGTCAATATCACTCTTTCAAAACTGCCAGGTAATCATGATTTTCAGACTGACTTGGAAAGGAGCATTAACTCACCTCAGGAAGACAATTCTAAGGAAATCTTGTAGGAATGTCTGTCCATTACTGAGGTTAACTGAATGTTAATGCTGGTATTTTTTCTATAAAAAAGGAAAAACAGAGGCCATGTTTTGACAAGTGTCAAATCGGCCATGTATCTTACCTTGACAGGCTATGTGGAGGCCCTATGGAAAAAGTCTTCAACATCTGTTGTGAAACAGGTTAGACATACTTTGCAGATAATGGTTTTTATTATGTGGCAAGTTGCATTTTATCATGATTGTATGAAGAGATTCAAATCACAAATCATGCAGTTTTGGAGGGATGAGCCCAAATGTAAACTGTTGCAAGAAAACAAAAGAACTCCATAGGGCATTTGGTATGTAAATTATATTTGGGTTGTTTAAGACTGTTTAAACCTACATCTAGGAAAAGGAGTTAACAGAAATATGGAAGCAATACTCTAGAACACTTCTGGACTCAAAAAACTCTTCTTAAATGAACTTCAGAGAATTCCAGTAGCAGTCATAGATGTCAAATGGTCAAAGTCACATCATTTGGAACAGAAGATCTCTATGTTAGTAGGGAAAAAGTAAATTTCAAAGCATGTCCAAAGAACTTCCACAGCAGACATAAAGCCCTCACAGGGACACTTTATTTGCCACTTAGACTGTACTGCCAAGGCAGAAGCATAATTTGGAGCCTCAAACCAAAGCAAAGTTCATCTCTGGGAAGCTCTGTCCGACTGGAGACAATAATTGCCATAAAAACACAGACAACTTTAACATCAAATGTGATCAACACTCATAGATTTCCTGAACCAGAAGCTTGGAATGGAGTTATGAGTCTACCGATTTTACTCTGTAAACCTATTTCCATATTCTGTAACGTGTTGTTTGACCTTTGTATCAGTAGAAGAAATCAGCACATTTAACCTTTAGCCTTAACTTGCAATAACCGTGAACCAACACCCAGAGACTATCCTGTTCTAGGGGGAGAGCAGAAAGACCTAGTTTATGAAGCCTCCTCAATTAACCTGACCTCAGGTCTGTGCTTCAAATCACATCAAGCAGGGATCTGACCCTGGCCTCAGGGAAGCACTCAAATCACTAGGCTACTGTGGACTAACCAGGTTGGAAAAGAAACCTCAAGAAACCTCTCCTTAGAGCAAAGAAATAATGTCAACAAATACTTGTCAAAACAAATGGCTGCAAAAAGTTTCAGTTTCAACTCATCAACATTTTTTGAATGAAAACAAATTTTGTGGAAATATCCTACCCAGCTCTAACTGCTTTTCCTATCATAGGTGCAGACTAAAATGAGGCAGAAAGCATTTCTGAGGAAAAGCCATCTACAGACAGATGGCTGAGCTGTGACCCAGATTCTCTCTACACCAGTGAAACCTGAAATAACCCTATGGAGTACAGAAAGACAAAAACCACTCCGGTATCTCAGCTGTGACAGCACTAGCTGTTCAAGAGTCACAGCCTGGATTCTCTATATTTCTCTATTATTAATGCATGTTTCTTAAAAACTGTGGAGGAATCTTATGCTTCCCACACTATGCACACCATTGGGGAGGGCAAAGGAGGAAAAGATGTCAATGGCAGAATCCATGCACATGCCTTGACAGTTAAGTAGTTCTTAGAAACAGCATTTGTATAGAAAAGGCCTATTACAAAAAATGTCTTTTTCTATGGAAGAGTTATCACTAAGTTTAGTATAATCATCCAGATACCAGTTTTATAGGCCTGCTATCTTAATTTATGAAAATCAGTGATGACAAGTTGTTATTCACAGAACTCGATGGTCTGACCAGTGTATTCCAACCTGTGGCCCAGAGCAGAATGAATAGTATTTTCATTGACCTTAAACCAGCATGCTGTGAAGAACCTCAGCACTAGAAAGATGGATTTAACATCACAATAAAAGGAAATTCTGCATATTTTTCATGTGTATGAACTCTGCTTCTTCACAGTGCACTGTGAAAAGCACTATCTAAATTGATAACAGATTCTTCTGTAATAATAATTTTTATCTCTACCTAGTTTAATGTTAATGTTGATTAACATTAATTACATTTGACATCCTTTGACTAATTGAGAAAAAAAAAAAAAAAAAGAAAAAAAAAATCAAGAAAAACCCCCCCTGTGGTCTAGTTACCAAATTTAAACTATAAAAACCCACTAGAGCAACAAAACTGTTCTTCATCCTCCTGATTCCTTGCCAGTTTGCCCAAACGATGCAGTTGAAAAAACAAAGGGTAGGAAGCACATTTCTGTTGTTGCATCCAAGTTACCTTAACATCTGTTTCTGTGGCTAAGTCCATAGCAATTTATCACCTGTTGTCTACATATTGTTCCTGCTAGGTGCAGTCCCAAGTTTAGATGAAGCTGACTGGATCAGACTCCGTGTAGAACATTTCACGAAGGAAAGATGGGCCCCTTTTTTATTCTCTATTTTGTGAGGGGTCTAGGTTAAGTTTCTTTCTGCCTTGGAGTTAGGTATGAAACCCCCATATGGAAAACTGTGGTTTTGTTCAAGAGGTGTAGAAAAGCTTGGTGAGGGGAACACTTATTTCAGTAGGTTCTCTTTAAGTTCTTTCACCTCGGGTTGAACAGCAAAATATTCATTGCAGCAAAAGACACTGGATAGACAAAAAGGACTCAAAAATTATCTTGTAAGGACAACCATAGAAAGACATAGGCTGTCTCTCAGCTCTGGACCCTATAGAACATGTAAATTCTGGGAGGGTAACAGTTCCAAATTCTGATGGTTCAAATGTCTACACTTGAACCTGTTTCTAAACTTCTGATGTAATCAATAATGTTTAGAGAGAAATTTCAATCATCCTGAAGCAGACACCTATCCCGGTAAACTGAAGATCGATTCAGACTTTGCTGTATATAACACAATCTAAGATAGCAAGATCACCTGAAGAAAGCCACTGTGTCCTATTCTGTATGTGCAGCCTCTCAGATGACTGCCCAGGTTTTTCTCGCCTTGTAGTTAAAGAGGAGCTTACACCACTTCCTCCTCCTTGTGAACTTGTAGAGACCAGCCTGGTCTGTACGATCGGTGAACACCTGCCCAACTAGGTCGGGAAGCAAAATAAGATACAAGCACCCTAGTTCATGGATCTCGAGGAGGCCTCAGCTGCATGAGTCTCAAAGTTGTTAGAATTTTGGGGGAAGTGAGAAACAGGTTAAAACTGAGAATAGTTGAGACTAGATCTTCTGCAGTTTGCATTGCTAGGGAGAGGAGAGGAGAGGAGA
>WAAG01084261.1:3820-17662 GCA_013390105.1 Tichodroma muraria | reverse complement strand
TCCTTGAAACTAACACTTTCCTGCAGCCAAACTTCTCTGTGTTTAAATATTACTTTGTGATGAAAAATGTTCTTGGCAAGCTGCTCTGTGCCAAGTTAATGGCAACAGGTTCCTTTCTTCGAGGGCAGCAGGAAAAGAGAGGTGTGGTAAATTGTCACACTTGCTACAGAGCTGGTTGAAGTCAGTAATGGCTTAATGATCAAGAAAAACCTAAACAGGGCTCCCTGTTAATCCTGCACCTGTCCTGAGCAAGGGCTAACAACAAAATGATGTCTGGGGTGAATCAAAGTGATTATTTAACATTTTGTATCAACCATTACTGACCAAAAGTAACCAAGACCCTCATTAAGTGTTATTTGCATATTAATTCTCACACCCCTTAGAATGCAAATGAAAAGAGGATATGCCTTACATGTATGATCTATGTCATCAACACCCAGCCTATGACATACAGTTGTCATTCTCTTCGGGAAGGACTAAAAGTTGTTGTAGAAAAAGAGGGAGTTTCACAGCAAAGAAAAAGAGAAGAGAAAAAAGCAAGAATAAAGCAGGAGAAAAACACCTCAGCTTGCTCAGGATCGGCCAATGGACTTTTTCTCTCTTCCTCTCACAAAGGGATACTTTTAGGTGAGATTTTTGCCTCCAACTGCATTGGAACAGACCCAGAAATATTTTAATGTATATATCTAATAAATCTCTGTTGCTGTACCTTCTGTCCAGACACAATCTGTAGTTAGTGTATTTATCACCAGCAACCTTGGACTGCTTTCCCTTGGCTTCAATAAACCACACTATTTGTGAATCTGGGTCTGGATGTTCTTACTGAATTCAGCCAGACCTATGGTATCAGTAAATCATACTATTCATGAACGTGTCATCACGAAAGTTCTTGTTGAACAGGACCAAACTCATAGTGTGGAATTGATAATAAATGGAAATAAGGTCCAGCTGCACCCAGCCCCTCAGAGCTCTGAGTGCCACCAAGAAGGTTTATTTTATCCCAAGTTTCTGTGTGCTTGACTCAATATGTGGGTGCTTGGGATTTTATTTTTTTATTTGATGCTTCAACAAGCCACTGGCTGCTTGAAAGTTACTGTTGAGAGTTCACATTTCAGACTGTTTTCAGAAGTGGCACTGTTAGGTGTTATCTTAAAAGTCTTCCTCTTGTACGTAAGCATGTTCAGCCTTCAATGAGATGTTTTCGGTTACTTACTCATGATTCAGTTTTGTGGGTTGTCACTGGTTACCAACAATTTAGTAATAATACAAGCTGTTGGGTCATTAAGCTGCTTTTGAAAGAAAAATCTATACTAGTTAGCCTATATTGGCTCATTTGAGCATTTATTTATTTGTTGTGATCACTGTTGCCTTGAGTATGTCTCAAATAAGTAGAAAATAATGAATACACCAGGACTGTGGCAGGCCTTCTAAAAACATGACAGATAAAACAGTTCAAGGATGGAACAAAGAAATGTAGCCTCAGGCACTCTAAGATCCTTTACATGGAACACCATCTTTAGTCCCAGAGATTCTAGATGTCAGGATGACTCCAGAGAGGCGGTCAATAACTTAGATGAGCTCTGAAGGCTTAGCAAAGAACAGAGATTAAATCCATGGCCAAGCTGGATCAAGGCCTGCCTCCCTAGGGCTGTGTCCCTTCCACCATAAAACAATGAGGAGATGCTGCTGAGGATGTGCCGCTGCCGTTTCCATGCACAGCCACCACCTTGACCCCACTAAGTGCCAGCAAAAGATGTGCTGGGTGAAGGTAGAAGGGAGAAAAAAAGCAGCAAACAGCTGACTCAAAAATATAGCAGTGAAGCAGCAAAACCCAGTTCTCACAGCCTGCTGTCCCCTCAACAGGTGCTTATTGAGCAGCACTGTTGTTATTTTTATTGCTGAAATTGCCGCTTGTGGCTTGATTGAGAACAAAATTGATTTCCCTCTCTCTTTCAGCATTTCATATATGCCTGTATGTGAGTATGGATATGTATGTGTACAGGTACCTGTATTTATGCATATAAATGTATGGATGTGTATCTGTGCCTATAGAGCACGAAGAAAGCAGGAGCCTGAAGGAGGGGTCTGAAACACCACTGAGTGTTCTGGAAGGACAAATTGAATTTGTATGCAAACACCTGACCTTGTTTTGGGGATGGAGGACTACTGTAACCCATCTGGTGCATCACTTCAGATGCTTTTCCTCTGCTCAAGCTCAGTCTGTTACTTGCAAGGAAATTCTTCAGAGGGAGGGTTTTGACCAATGCAACACTGAGTTATCAGCCAAGAGAAGGTGGCTTTCTTCCCAGCCACGTGGCACTCTGTCTGTGTGCATTCATAGATTGATATAGAAAATTGCAGATTCTCTCTGACCTTCCACCTCAGAAAATCCCTCTCACAGAGCCTTTTCCTCCCTTTTGCTTCTTGCTGCAGATCCTGAAGTGTAGATCACCTGGTTATAAGTACATTTGGACATGTCCAAAGAGGGAAACGTGATGGCACAAAGGAGCACCACCCACGTTCTGACAATTGCTTGGAGCAGGCTCTCTAGAGTGGCCTCATGATTAGTAAATAGCAGACATATGTTGTGCTCACCACACAACCTTAAGCTTGTCACAGTGTTGGCAGCTCCTGCACTCATTCCTTTGGCACTGCTCTGATCCTGATGTCTGCGGCACGGAGTCATGCCACGATGTCTGGAGCAAAACCCAATGTTCTTTTGTGCACAAGGGAAGCAGGACCATGTGCTCTGGTGACCCGGTTGCCTGACCATGCTTTGCTGAGTGTGTCACTACAGCAGCATCTGTGAGCAAAGCTGTGAAGCCAGCAAAGAGCATCCCTTGTGCTGGCTGATACTGGGAGATGATGGGGCAAGGTGCTGAAACGGGCTGGGTTGGTTCAATCAAGAAAACTGACACTGTTCTTGTCATCCATCTCCACCTCTGCCTCCTATCTTGGGTTTGAAGCTCTCTAAGCCAAGGGTAGATATTTAGATTGCATCTTGCCCTGAAGGAATCTCTCAGGTGCAGCCTTTCTGCAGATTCTCATCCTGTGGTCTTGCCTTGCTCAGACAAGTGTAATGATGTCTGAGACTGGAGCCACTTCCTCTGCAGATGTGACTTATTGTGCCCTCTGACTGAGGCTCCATCACAGGATGGGTCTTTCAGCAGCCTGAGTGCATGTTCTCTGATATCTAAAACACAGAGCACGCTCTCTTTGTGCCCTTTCTCATATCCTCCTTACAGTAAAGTTCACAGGCACTTAATTGCATTACGTTTTTGGCTGCCTTTGAATTTCCTTTGCAAGTCAGCAGGTGGCATTTCCCAAATGGTGAGAGATGTGTGGCAGCCAGCCCAGAGAAGGTGGCTGTCACTGCCTCTGCTGTTTCAGCCTTGGTGTACAGTGATGTTCCCAAGCTATGCCCTCTTGTTTCCCCAGCAGGGAGCTCTTGCAAGCTGGCTCTGTGGTGGGAATTGCCTGGATGATGGGAGAAATTAATTTCAGACTGAGCTATAAAAATGCTCAACACTAGGAGATTCCCAAATGAAGGCACAAAAAAATCAATGGAGGTACCAGTGAATTATGAAATCCTGTCAGATGACAGATGCCATATTAGTCTCTGACCCAGCAAATTATTTGCTGAGTGTCTCTGTTCCCTTGAGCTGTGAGACTTTTACAAAGAAGGATTTTTTTTTCCTCCCTCTCAGTGAGTCTCCAGCACTCCTCATGTATCTTTTGAGGATAATCCACAATGACATCCTACATTATACAATTAAGTTGGAGCTTTTTGACCCTGGACTTTACAGTTTGGGGTTTATCCTTGCAGCTGATCTTAGGTATCACAACAGCTTGTCATCTGGTTAAAGACACCAGTGCCAATTTTTTAACACCTCCTCATTGAGCCAATATGGCAAAAGGGTCTCACTTCAGGAAGGCTTCCCTCCTCTCTCTCTGGGATGGCAGGATCTATTGTAAACTAAAGATGTCCCTGTATCCAAACACAAGCGTTCACTGCATATGGGCCATTCCTGCTCTTCCCCAAGGATGAGGAGATCCCACGTGGGATAAACTGGTGCTGTCCCAGAGAGAGCAGGTGCTGGTGGCAGTTTCTAGTCTTTGTGCCATAGACTTAGAGGATTTTAGATGTTTGGATGATTGTATCTGCTCTACCAGCCAGAGATGTTGAGCAGGCCGTGACAATATCATTTTTCTTAGGAAGATACAGGTCCCTGTTCAGCTCCTCAGTGACCCACAGCTCAGACAATCAGCAAACTGGATCACTACTAAGGCACAAAAGCAATCACTGGGAGCTTTATCCCCACTCTCTTATGCAGTGAGGCCCAGGTCCACCTCCGAAGCATGCAAGCCCCCTTTAGCTTTCTTGCTCATCACCCTGGACTGCCATTCCAAGTGCCAGCTCCATGTCACACCATGGGTTGCTGCAGGACATGAAGCACAGGAGCATCAACTTTCAGCCAGGTAATGTTTCCAGGAGTGCTCCTTCTATGCAGGTCTTCACATGGTGCTGCTGTGCCTGTTTGCTGTTTACTGGGGGGTCCTGGGGACATAGAATGTTGAACTCCCTGTGTTTGGAATGCTATTTTTAAAGCTAGGTGCAAGGGCCTCTATGGTATTTTTAAGGCCACTCTTGTGGGAAGATTTTTCCTGGCTCCAGAGCTGGCTTTTGCCTCTCAGGTTAATATTCAGCCAGCACAATCACCAAATATCATAAGGCAGAAGTCCTCAACCATAAGATGGATTTTAAAATTACATTGCTACTATTGTTGTTAGGCTTGCTTAATGACCTTACACTACCTGTATTTGCTTTCTAATTATTTTGAACTCCGGATAAGCTTCAAATCAAGGCTAGGAAATACTAGTTCCCTTTAAGTGAATAATCAGTATTTTTTATTCAATAACATGTACTCCAAAACTCAGGCTTTATGAGAAAGACTGACTGACTTCCCACAAATCATGCATAATACATATGCAGAAGGGACTGGGAGTACATTGCCAGTCTCCAGGCTTAGCTTGTAGCACAACAATTTGCTGTCCAGTGTGGATGGAATCCTTATCCGTGCAGAGGGGGTTAGATCTAAATGGTTTTTAAGCTCCTATCCCACTGAAATCATTTTATGGTTCCGTGAATTCAGTGCCAAAAAACCTGCCAGTGGCTACGACAGGCTTTTGTATCCAGGGACAGCATGAGATGGTCCATACAAGCACCACTCGAGGTAGCTGGACTGGGTATCCTGGGCCAAGTTTCACTCAGTCTAATTCTTTACATCCACCCCCCCAAAAAAGTGTCACACAAAGCATCAGTAGCTGTATACCATGTGTTTTAATAAACCGTAGCTACCAGAAAAATAGGATTGCATGTGTTTGTTCTCCACCCCCCCTTAAAACAAAAGAAGTCAAATTCAAACCAAAATAATGGAAACCTAAAACAAGAGAAAAAAACTGTCCCAGAGCAAAGATGACACACAATACAGAGTTGGAGGAAAAGGTCTTTGATGACATCCGTGTTTAAAGAAACCATGTTTGTAAAACATGAGGCAGTTGAATAATAAAATGATCATTGATTTGATTGGTTTCCCCCTCTCTGTGTATGTATATATGTAGCTACATATATATGTCTATGCTGATACACCCTGGGGTGGGATGAAATGGTAAGACAAAAAAATAGTTAAGTACAGGGAAATCTGTATGACTTCAGTCATACAGATTTCCCTGTACTTAACTATTTTTAAAAAATAAAAAAAAAACAGTTGAGTGTGGGGAGCAAGTAAAGAAGAAAATAAATGTATCATTTCAATCAGTGAAGTAAGGACAAGGCTCAATTCCCCTACAATTTTCCACTGCTCTGCTTACTGGGGAACAGACTTGTCTCTCTATGGCTATGCTGTGTCCCTGATGCACAGCTGGGCTGTGAGCTTCTGATCTGAGTGGTATTCTCTGGTCTGTGTTTGAGCAGGACCCCAGAAATGTATGAAGCATTCCTTTCTCTGGTTAATTCCCATGCTTTACCATGATTTTTTTAATTAAAAACTTATTAGTATTCCAGTTTTCATTTTTCCCCAGGTTTCTTGCACTGACTGCTGTGCAGGTCTCTCCACGGCAAGGTGGAGCAGCCCAGATGAGCAATAATGCCACAGTAAAGTGCTGTTATCACAATGTGACTGGATGGAGGAATTAATTTTACAGTGGGTCTCATGTTACTCCGAAATTGCACTCTGTCTGCAGAGCCGAGTCATGCAGTTGTAACCTCAGCTGTTTTTCACTGAGTGGGCCTGTGGGGCACACTTTAATCCAAAAACAAGGAAAGAAAGCAAGAATATTTTTAATTTCCTTTTCTCCTTCCATGGAAACCTACCCCCAACAAGAAGAGTAGGCAATGCCATTCTACGTTGAGGTATCTGATTCACTCTCAGGCAAATGAGTCCTGTGTTCAAAAGACAAAACAAGCCATGTTCTTCCTCTTGTTTTTATATTGCTCTTTTGGAGAACCAGTTGCTGTCCATGCTTTCCCAGATCCCAGTGCCGTGCTTAACAAGCAAATTAAGCACAAGCTCATGCTGGCTGCAAAGTTCAGGTGACCAAGAAGGGATTAAGAAAACAGCTCAGTTTGCCAAATGCTTGTAAACACCATATTGAAAAGAAGGCAAAAGCAAAACAACCCTTCTCCACACATCCCCCGTCTTTCTTCATTTTTTTCTTTTTTTTATTCTTTACCTCTCTTTTGCTCTTTCTTTCCCTTTTTTTGTACAGGGGTTGATGAAGATAAGCAAGACTTGTGCATCACAAATGGTGGAACTTCCCCCAGCCCCTCCAGCTCCCCACCCTACAACAATGCACAAGCCCATCTCATCCTGTAGAAAGTGTCTCTTTTTGGAAAACCACGCAGTCTGATGTCCTGGGGACTTCTGCAGTGGAGGAGTTGGGATGGCTGGTTCTTCTCCCTTTCCTGAGGCTCATAGATGGTTGTTTTTTGACAGGTAGGCAATAAGAGCCACAGCTACCCCGACGTAGATGCCAGTTCCGATTGTGATGGACAGGACAGCCAGGAAGAGAGCTCGCCGGGAGCTGGAGCTGGCATGGTGGAAATCCCCCTTGGCTACTGCTTTGTTTGTCTGCAAGAGATACAACAACAACAATGCCATATATTTATTTGTTTTACCTGGAAATAAAGATGTGACTCTAATTTCTTGGCCAAAACAGGATCCTGGGATGCGACAGGTTAAACTGGTTGGCAATCAGACATTTTTTTAGTCAAATGAGGTCATTTGCACAGTTGAGGTAGTGATGGAACCAGCAGTGTCATGGTTTCAGGCTGAAACCAGACAGAAAATATTAATTTGGGTTGCCAATTTAAAAAAAAATCTGTAATCAAGAGCAAAGCAGGCTTAAACTTGAAAAGAACAGACTTTATTAACTAACACAAAAAGAAAGGAAAAAAAACTCTAAGAATTAGAATGAAATCTTTCAAACATTCTTCCTCTATTACCAAAATTTCTTTCATTCTCATTGACAACATACAGAAATCACATTTAGAATTTCCAGTCAGTTTTCTCAATTCTAGAATAGTCTTTCTTCAATTCTTCTAGGGATTGGAGCATCTCTTACTTGCTATGGAACAAAAAAACCAAAAAACAAGACAAAACAAACTTTCCATGATAACAGCCGCCCGGAACATCTGTATCATGAAATTCCTCCCATGTTCACAGCTCTTTAATAGCTGTGCTTCTGAGCCATAATTGATTCATGGGGTTTATTTTTTAAAGACAAAACTGTTCAACAACAAAGGTTCTCTTCTTCTTCTCGAGGACAGAATCTTCACTTCTCTGTTTAAACTTCTCAACAATCATAGTCACTTCAACACTGGCTTATTCAATACTGCATTCCTTTGCTCAGGTTTACAATTTGAACCATTTATCTCCCCACATTTCTTTATGGTTTAAAGGAAAATGTCTCATTATATTGTAGTCCATCACCATAGCTTATAAGAGATTTTAATGTAAAAAATAAAACAACTCTTTATCTTCCTTCCACTTAAAGTATCACTTTCTTTTCTGACTGTAAATATCTTTATGTAGTCTCTTTATGTGTCTTCACTCTGGCCTTTCTTTCACTCAAGAGAGGACAGAAGTTTTCTGGTTTCATCCGAATATTTAAAGAGTTCACAAAGGCAGCAGCCATGCCAAAGCAATCAGGTGATATATTTTAGACCATGCTGAAACTGTGGAGCTGCAGAGCTGCTCCTGGCCTCAGCCACTGGCTGGATAGAGAGAGGGTTAATAGATTCCTCTCTCCACCCCTCGGTCTCATCAGAGTTAAACCAGCCTCGGGATAAGCTCTACTCAGGAAGCCATCCCCGCCCAGTCTCAGTGGCATGATCTCTCGTGGCTCCGGGACAGCCCTGAGGAGCTCTCCCAGCGGCCACGCTGCTGGGGAGGGCAGGTCGGATTCCATCGGCCAGATATCAGTGGCCGTGGCTCGGCTCTGTGGTCTTTTTCCCCCTCCCGGCCTCACCCGTACCGGGCCTGGCAGGAGAGCGGGCTGGGCAGCAGTTGTTACCTCTGCTCCAACCGGAAACCAAGAGGGCGAAGGTTCTCCCGTTTGCACTTAAAAGGTGTATTCACAAAGGCGTACCCACGCTTTCATTGGTTCTATCAAGTGTCAGTAATATACATTGGCCAATCACGGCCAAACTACCACAAGCAGCATCTCAAAGGAGGGTGTCATTTTATGGACCATAGTGTGGTACCAAGCAGGGACACCTGGCAGGCAGTAAGAGATCTGTCACCTACATGACAGGTCTTGTATGAGCAAATGAACTCCCTAAGTTCTGAGACAGTCTTTGTTGTCTCATTACAACCACGGAGGAATCCTCAAAGCTTTAACTGCATGTCTCCACAAATGATTAATTTGATTTGCTGGGACACTTTCTTCTTCAGTGCCATCTACCATCTATTACTCTAGGTTTTTTAATTTTTTTTTTTTATTTTTTTAAATTTTTTTTTTTCTGCTTGGACCAATTTGCAGCAGCCAAATGACAAGCTTCCACACATAAAAAAAACCAAAACAAAAATGCTTTGGCCCTTCTGTCAATGACTTTATTAGGAGAACTGTCTCTTCTCATTCATCAACCTAATTTTTTAAGCATAATGCTTTATGAATATTTCAGGCAGAAACAATACCAAACAATACAGGCTAGGCTGCAGGCTGGAGAGAGCTGCTTCAAAACAGCAAGACAGAAATAACACAGGTTTGCACACCTGCTGTCATGTCCTTTGGTTTAGGTGGGGAAGGCATCCTACTCACTTTGCAAAGCCTCTCAGCAGGGTAGCCACAGATTTCATGATCTTCTTGTCTAGAACTACCAAAGACTCAAAAGAAGATCCCTTCTTAAAAAAAATGCCAGGGCCTTTTGGGATCATTTTAGGGTCTCTTCAAAGTGTTGGCAAGGAAAGCAGAGAAAGCTTTAGAAAGAGCTGGTCCTTCAGCTCCCCTCTGAGACTTCCCTCATGTACCTGCTGCCCATCACAGAACCAGTCTTGATCTGGAAGGTTCCTGTTTACTGCGGTTGGACTGAGGTAAATGCCCAGCAATGAATACGACACAACTTTTTGATAAACCAAGGTTCAACTCCCAAAAATGAAGGGAAAGTTTAAAAATGATACAACATTTTCAAACTGGCTTTTCTGAAATGTCACTTTATGCAATGGAAAAATCCGCAACATTTGGGTTTACCTCTTTTAAATGAAACTTTGTAAAGTTTTAAACCATTTTAAACCTATTTCTTCACCTAAAAGTATATGGGAAGTCAAAGGGAAAAGAAACCATTAGTCAAAATGTCAAATAAACTGAAAACTTGACAATATATCTTGATTGCTTTCAATAGAAGAGGTTGGATTTACCAAAATTAACGAGTTGAAAGACCCAAAAGGATTCAGAAGGCTGATTTTTCAAATACTAGTAGACTTTTTCCTGATAGGGTCTTCAGCGTAGCAACAACCTTGCTCAAAAAGAACAGGTTTTTTTTCCTTGATGAACTCTTTGAGGACAGCCCTGACCTTTCTGAAAGGATTGGCTCTATGGTGAAAATCCAGTTTCTTGTTAAAACATTCATCCAGCCAAAACCAGATGTCTTGTATTAGTCATGTGCTGCCATGAAATTTTTGGATTATGCAGCTCCAGACATTATGATGTAGGGTGATTTTGCTTGGGGAACATACCCACACCTTCACAGAAATTCTAGTTCGCAACAAATTACCTATTCCAAGTGCACTTTTTTCTCTTAACTTAATGCATATTTTGTGATTTAGGAAAATTAAATCCCTCCTATATGGAATTTTAACTGTAGACTGCATTGGTGAGGGCACATGGGAAGGACAATCCTATGGTTCTCCTTTATTCCAGTCAGAAAAATTTACACTGAGATGAAGAAACCAACCACACAGAAACCAGCTTTCATCTGTGAAAGAGTAGTCTGAAGGAATTTGCTTAGTAATAAGAAATTTTTTTGATGCTATTTCCTAATTACCAAAACCCTCACATTACTACTCAGTGTCATTATATGAAAATTACAGCATTTACACAGGTTTAAGCTCAAAAGATCTGAAAATACTTAACAAACAAAATGCAACTGAGGCCAAAAGTAATAGTTTAGCATTTAGCAAATAATTAACAGTTTCTCTTGAATTTTATATTTATTTTTTTTTTACAGGGATCACCTCTTCGGTGGTTTTGATCACTTTGAGAAAGCCCCTTGGTTTTGGGATGAATCCAACCATCCCATTTCATACCTGACACAAAGAAATTACATCCTGCTGAGTTTTCCATGAGAGATGTCTGTGCTTTGGCAAAATCCATGAGGTCAAGGAATGTCTTGTGTAGATCAGAGAGCCAAATCACACCCAGATACACCAGGTTTTCCATAGCTTTTTCAGCAACACCTGTTTCAGAGAACAGTGTATCCAGGACTGGAGTAAGAATGAAGACCCCAATGCTCTTCCAACAAGAGTTTAATTCACTACAGGCTCATCAAGCTACATGTCTCAATAACAAGCGTTTCAACCTTTTCTAATGTGCTTGAAAGTTGCTACAAAAGTTAGTGTTCCTCCTGATCAAAATTGTGTTACCTGTGGGGTTTTGTAGTACTTCTTGTTCACTCACTTCTACCCTGGCAAGGCTGTGGCTGGTAGCCAGATGATGGATATAACAATTTAATGCAGCCTTTGGGTAGGAGCAGGGGGTGCAGGCTGTGATGAAGGTTGGGTGCTACAAGGCTGAAAACAGGGATTCTTTGCAAATAGCAGCCGCCAATCAATCTTCTCTTTAGAGGCTTTGAGAGTAAGCCAGAAAAGTGAGGAGGGGTGGGGGAAGAAGGGGTAAGGAGATCTGGAAGTATTATCTTCTTTTGTTTAACTAAAATAATGAATGACTTTTTAAGACACACTTTCAAGGAACTTCCCTGGAGGTTCAAGTTGAGCTTCTGCAGACCATATTCAGGGTGTCTCTGGACTGCATGTTTTATAGGCCGAGAGAAGATGAATACCTCCAAGCTGCAAGGCTAAAACATTCTGCTGCATCCCACAGTGACTCATATATCATACTCTCAAAATACCTTCTGATACTTCTGGAAACAAGAAACCCGCTGATCACAATTATTAATCCTGCCTCATCTCCAAGAGACTGGAGAGCAGGATTGGCTCCATGCAGAAGGAGAAGAGATTATCCTGACCCCTTTGGTCAGGTAGTGAAAGGACTTCTTTTCACTTCATGGGAACAAAGAGCCAGAAAGACTAGGGATGCACAGGCTCCATGCAGCCACTGGCCAGATTCTGAGTTTTACTTCTTTAAGTGACATGCAAAAAAAATGGCACAGAATGAGGAGTAGCTCATACAGATGATGCTTCTGCTCCTGTATCTTCTATCCTTTCTCTAGTCAAATACTCTCTCTCCTCTTTTTAGCTTGCCTAAACTTGTACTTCTGCTGATATCCAATTTTTGGGCAGTAATTCCACCTTCAGGCTTACACCACTTATTTCCACTGATGGTGAGAAAAGGACTCCAGTGTCTTTGCTAAAGACATGGGTGGGTAAAGGGTGAGGTCAGCACCTGGCTCTGGACCTTGACAATGCCAGCAGGGAGGTGCCAGTCAGCTGAGGGAAGCATGGGGCTAACAGTCACTCAGCACAGGGACTGGGACATGGCAGGATGGTTTTCAGTCCTGAGGAGAGCATCAAAGAGACTATGCAGTGTAATCAAACAGCTCCACAGGCAGAAATTCTGAACTAAATAAAGGACAAACTGTTCTTTGCTCTGCCAGGCATTTGGAAATTCCATTGTGCCCACGGCATAATGGAAAGTTCAGCCTGTAGTGGCAAAGAGCATTTCCAGAAGTTTCTGTAATTTCTGCTGGAAGGATGGCCCAGGGAATGGGCATGAGTCTCAAACAGACCTTCTCCATCTGGAATTTACTGAGGAAACAACAGAGGAGCCGGTGTCACCTGAAATGCAGGTAATTCCAAACAGATCCAAGCAGTTTAAATCCCCCTGTAGTTTAATCTGACCTTTCTTCAACCAGCCTTTCAAGTGGTATTTCCTGCATTGTGAGCATCTCCTTCTTTTCCCTGTAATATTATGTTAACTTCCAGCCTTTACAAAATCCTGTCAAGCTCCTGAACAGTGATGTGGCAGGTGAAAAGCAGTGGCCTGAGAAATGGTACTTCTACTGCCACCAAATTAAATGATGCTGTGTTTGAAGGAAATATACTGGGAACAATATTTATCTCTGGAAATTCATGAGAAGTTCAAGAGAACAGAGTGTGAATGGGGAGATGAGGGTGTAAATGAAGACCAGCATGAGTCTGTCTCTTTCCCATGTTCAACTTTGATGAAATCTGTGTTTCAGCCATTGGACCATTTTAGTATCAAAGTATTCTGCTGGAATTTGGAAATATGGCATAGGCAAAGACACGATTCAGCCCCTGGCTGGTGTTGCCTGTGGCATTTGATTGTGTCTTTGTGTAGAGATAAAACTATAAATGTCCAAGCGAAAATTCAACACTTGTGAAAAGAGCACAATAATGGGAACAGCAGGAATAAAAGACCTGAGTGAGCAGAATTCAGAGAGATGTTTTTAGACAAGCTCCACAGCAACAGCTGTTCATTTGATTGCACTGGAAAGAATGAGACCTCAGCCTGAGATACAAAGGCTCTTTTCCTGGCAAAGACAGGAATTTGGAAATTTATGGTAAAGAAGATTATTTTGCCCTTCCACTTTGCTTCTAGCCCTCAAGCAGATGTTTTGTGATAAAAGAAAAGAAAATTTTGAAAAGATGACAGGTGGGAAGCCCAGTTTACACATACAAAGTCAGAGACAAGTCCTTGCTGTTGTACAAAGTTTTGCAAGGTGTTATTCACAATCTGCTTATGCACAAATATGCCTGGAGAAAGTCTCCTCTCTGTTTCACAAGGAAAAACAGGGCTTTTAGAAGAACCCTGTGATGAATTTGCTAGGACTCTGCCGAGGGCCCTGCTAGAGGGAGATTCTGGGGAAAGCTGCATTCATCTCTTTCAGCCTCTAACCTGTTATGTAAGGTTGGTGTAGAGAGCAGATTCTCTTCGTCCCGGTCCAAACCCACTGCTGCTCCCTGCAGTATGTCCACACTTTTTTTTTCTCTTTTTTTTTTCCTGGGTTCTTTCTATCTGTCTCCTGTCCTCTTCCTCATTTTTGATGGGAGGAAGTCCATGTGTACTTTACATTCATAACAATGTCTCCCGCCCAGCATGAGTCACACAGCACACGGGAAAGCATGGAGGATGATGCTCGGTGCT
>WAAG01084248.1:1232-23105 GCA_013390105.1 Tichodroma muraria | reverse complement strand
TTTCAGGATGCTTACTTGCAAATGTGTACAAGGTAGGTAACTATGAAGATCCCCATACTTAATGCATAAATTTAGTCCCTGTAAGTACACTTAAAAAAAAATACCTCTGCATTTCCAAATCATGGCAGAAAAATGCATCATTTCTATTTAAATCAGTGCAAGAAAATGAAATCAAGTTAAAGCTAAACATGCTTGCATCTCCAGCATTACAGAGTGGGTTGAACTACCACACTCAGGTTCTACATCACTGCACAATGCCAGTGCAACAGAGTTGATACTCCAGACATCACTCAGATGTTGATAATTCTACAGATCATTAGTAAAAATAGTAGGCATGA
Source organism: Tichodroma muraria (assembly GCA_013390105.1). Taxonomy (NCBI): domain Eukaryota; kingdom Metazoa; phylum Chordata; class Aves; order Passeriformes; family Sittidae; genus Tichodroma; species Tichodroma muraria. Next base: position 22,767 of record WAAG01084248.1, on the reverse strand, counting down.
GAGCTTGTAACTAACAAAAAGAGTACTACCCGAGCATTCAAAAATAAAAGAGGAAAAACATGCAGTGTGAGATCACATGCAAGTACTGAATGTCATGGAAGAAAATAGATGACCCATTTGAGTAACTCATCTGTTCACTGAGCACTCTTGAGGAACCTGCTGAGGAAAGGAGAACTAGGTGATGAAGGATTTTTGTAGATCTTGATAAATAAATGTCCTTTATCACTTAGGAATCTATCCCCAAATTTACAGGAAACAATAACAATGATTGGAGAAGAACAGGATAGATTATAATAACTTACAAATTCTTAAAGTCTGCAAATCTGACTCATATGAACATGAAAAAATAAAACTACGTGGTTATCTTGTTACCTACTGCTTTTTGGCTCCAAATTACAAATCTACTGCATATTCTCTTACAGCTACAGGTCCTTTAGGAAAAACTCACAGCAGAAGGAAGGCTGACAGGACAGAGATTGCTTTTAAGAGAAAACAATATTGACTGGAGCTGCAGTTTCTTTCAGTTCCAAAGAAAATTTGTCTTCAAACCCCTTATTTTTACAGGATATTTTTCCTGTAAATGCACCATACCTTGGGGGTAAAATCAAGTTCCTCTTCCTCAGAGGTATGCCAACTGTCATCGCTCCCCTCTCTCTCAGAGCTTCTTTAAAAGCAAAGCAAAATGAGTACCGTGTCTCTTAAGTCATTCCTCAGGTAAGTGTTAGGTATTTTTAAAGTCTCACCTTATTGAGTCTCCTTGGGAGAAGTCATCTATTGCTGTTCAAACATTAATTGACATGTTGAAATTAAATTTAGCACGTTATAAATTAACCATTTAAAAAATTAAACATTTAACATGGACAACTCTACACATCGTAACAGAACGACGCTTTGGATAGTAAATTCAGTACAAGGTGGCATAAATGACAGCACTTCCAAAACANAAAAAAAAAAAGGGAAATAAAAAGACCAGAGCTATATCTCTTTTGGACTCTTACACTTGGAAGTTTAAAAAACATAGAAACACAACTAAACTAAAAAAAGAAATTAATAAAAGTGTAACATTAATATCCTACATTACTAAACAATTAACAAAATGGTGGTGGTTTAGCCAAACATTCAGAACTTCCATAGTACTCATCTTACACACACGAACACATGACATGCAGAGATTTATGATTTTATGTAGCATTATGTATAACACTGTGCTAGATATTACACTATCTGCTGCTCTACCCAGTTACAGATTATTTTGCAAAGGTAATGAAAATCAGAAAGCATAATCAAGCTAAAGCTCAAAGAATCACCAGCAGTTCTGTACACTGCATCAAAAAGGGAATTCAGCAGATGAAAGTGGCAAACCCAGGGCACTCTATAGCACACTTCAAACATTCATCAGTGTTACAAATGTGACTTGCATGTAGGATAATAGGATAAATCAGGTCAGAAGGAACCTCAGGAAGTCTCTTATCTAGCCTTCTCAAAGCAGGCTAAGTTATGAGGTCAGATAAGGTTGTTCAGGGCTTTATCCAGTCTGGTCTTAAACAGAAGTCTCCAAGAAGGGAGACTATACAACCTCTCTGTTCTACAGTTCCCACATCCAATTAGAAACTACTTTGTTGCCATTTATGCCTCTTACAACTCCGCCTCCTGTCATGTACCACTGGGAAGCACCTGGCTTTGTCTTCTAACATGTACCAGAAGCTGCTGATACGTCCCCTGCAAATTCACTTCTCCAGGCTGAAAAATCCCACTTTCCTCAACCTGTCCTCAAAGGGCAAATATTCCTGTCCCTGATAAATCTGATAGCCTTCTATTGAACTTGCTCACCGTTGGAAGACAAATCTCCCTTGCACTGGAGGCTCAAATTACACCCAGAGCACTGGACACAATCCAGAGAGTGCCAAGTAGAGGTGGATAATCACTTTCCTCAATCTCTTGGCTATGCTGCTCTTAATACAACTCAGGACACTGTTGCCAGGGCACCCTGCTGCTGGCTCATTCCCAGCTCACCCTGCCAAGACACATCAGGCTCTCTTAGCAAGGCATCTCTCCTGCCAGGCAGTGCCAGCATGCTTTGTAGCAAGAGGTTTTCCTTCCCATGTGCAGACTTTGCCTTTGGCCTGGCTCAAGTTCGCTAGACAGGCCTGACAGTTCATTTACACAGAGTAAATGCCTCTGAATGACAGCTCTGCCCTGGAGTACATCTACCGATCCTCCCAACCTAGGGCTATTTGCAAACTTGATGAGAGTGCACTCTAGCACATCACTGATTTACTAAAGGAACCTGAATCCAGGAATCTAGCTTCAAGAGTGCTAGAATCTCTCACCTATCAGCAGCCAAGATGAAATAAAAGGGCTCTCCAACTCTCAAAACAGAGGGGGAAAATAAACACAACTTCCACTTAGTAGTTATTTCAGCATTCCTCAACTTCTTGATAATTAATTCTTGTTAATTATCATAACAACCAATCCAAGGTCTTTGGCAGAATCATTAAAGGGAAAAGAAAACAAAGGCATATCATGCCTGAAGACATCTCCTCTGCTAGCATTAAACACAAAAGAGCATGGAGATTTTGTCTGTTCTAAAGACAGGGTATATGTGGGAATTTTGATGAGTACATCTCCTGACCCACACTGGGGCTTTTGGACAATGATTTCATTTCTACATTCATGTCTACATGACAGTGTGTATGTCATGTAGAGAAAAACTAGAAGCTGAAACAAGGACAAGCTAACAGTTAAAATACCAACATAGTCTCTAATTTTTACTGTTTCCTATTGCAAATACACAATATTTAAATAATATTAATTAGCTGTACATACAGTGAGTTTCCTGTTAACTCAATCAGTATCAGCAGTCTAATCTACCTGCTGATGTCCCAAGCTGAATAAAACCAGTGTGGAGCAGTCAGTTACCACTCTTGATGGGTGACTTCAGTTATATTTTAAATTAGTACAGTTATAAGTAATCAAAAGAACTGAGTAAGTTTTCTGAAATTCTGCTTCCAATGAATAGATTAGCTCAGTTGGGTACAGCATGGTGCTAATAACACCAAATTTGTGTGTTCAATCCTTGTATGGGCCATTCACTTAAGAGCTGGACTTGATGATCTTTGTGGGTCCCCTTCTAACTCCAAATAGTCTGTCATTCTGTGAATAGTAACTTTAAGCAATGATCAAGACCAGGTCACATTGTCCTTCAGAAGGCAAGAGAAAAAGTTCACGAGCTACCTTTCAGACAGAACTCTGATTACAGTAGAAATGGGATCTAGAAAAGCAGTCTCTGAGGATTGCTTGTTTCTACTTTAATTCAAGCTCATTTGCATTTCAGAGTAACAGAAGGGCTTACTTAAAAATAAAATTATTTACTATCACTAACAATGTAAAGCAAACACTAAATTCAATAATAAAGAACCAAGGCAAAACATGCAAACAAAAATCACGCAAAGCCTGCTCTCAAACGTAGCTCATAAAACCAGTACCATCAAAATAGGGACCTCCAGGATAATAAACATCATAGATGTGTTGATAATTGTATACTGTACAACACGTTTCATATTTTAAATGCTACTGTGTAAAATACCTTTCCTTGATTTTCCTGTTCTTGATGTCTGGTTAGGAGATTGTTGCATTCCTATATCCATTTAGGAAAAGGCATGGAAAGGACAGATTGAACAATGACATCAGAATAAACTGGAATTTCCAAAAACTTGGAGAACATAAGCAGTATATCAAAACAGCTACAGCAATGGGAGAACATACTGTGACTATCAGCCTATTCTACAGTTAGAAGTGCTGGAAACAACCCAAACACAATCTACAGAACTCTGTTCTCAAGGGACAGTGTCAAACAGTAACTTAAATGTACTCGCTCCATGTAAAACACCCATATTTCAGTATTTCGAAACACTGAAACAGATTATCAGAAATACACTCTCCTGACAATTTTGTATTTTCCTCAACTTGACTACTCCTTGTTCTAGCAGAGATGCAAATTAAATTCCTTCATGGTTGTAGAGTGCCTTAGACATACAGTGCACAAAATTCCTTACTCTAAGCATGTCAAAAATCCGTATGCGTCAAGAACCAAACTTTGGAGACTATCCAGAAGTTTCAAGAAAATCTTGGCTCACTGTACTTAGATCAGTATGCAACTTTGAAACATTATGTTATTTACACTCACTCAAGTTACAGTTTTAACACGTTTGTTATCCCTCACTAAAAAAGGACCCCAGTAACTTGTTGCGTTAAACCAGCTCATCTTAAAAGTTGTGTCAGTTGGTGCCTGATACAAACACAGGCCATTTCTACCTCAGTTTGAAGAGTCCTGCTTACATTCATTTGACCATGCTGAACCACTCACATACAAAAGCTATGCCACCAGCCAGAACACAGACATGACAAGAGGGCAGCATGTTCCCCCAGGGCTGTAGAGCAGGCCGCAATGGGACCGAAACGGGTGCACTGGCCGGTGTTACCGTGCATACGTGTTTGTGCGTGCACATGTCTGTGTGCTGTGGAACACAAGTTCAGAATAGAAATCACCGTGCATCTGCTCTACCCATCCCACTTAGTAAGATTCTGTATTTTAAGGCAACAAATCATTCTGTTATTGCAGCTAAACTGACACCAAATTTCTCCATGAGGTAACACTTGTCTCAGAGCAGAACGGAGTCCTGTTTATATTGATTTTACCACATGGAATGAATGTGGCAAAGTTACTTAAAACAAGATACACTTAAAGAGTTAAGAAAGGACCTCATGATGATCTCTCATCCCTTCTACATTTCTCAGTTTTCTGAAGAGATAATACAGGACAGCTTTTACTGACCTTGGGAGATAGAAATCACTGAAGCACTTAATTCTTTTCTAAGAGCTCTATGATGGAAACCCAACAGTTTCCACAGGGACTCAGGAACACGAAAGGAACAGTACATCACACAGTAAATATTCAGATAAACAAAAGCCAACTTTTGAAGTAGGCTGAATTGCTCATTAGAGGATAGTATTTTGAAAAATATTCAACGAGTGCAAAAGCAGCAAAAGGAACAAGGACAACACTTAAGATCCCAGAAAAATTTTATAGAAGAGCATCAGAAATGAAAATGCCAAAATGGGTTTCTCTGTTCTCCTGAGATCATTCCAACTTCTCTAACAGAGGCTTCAAAGTCTTTTACTGCAGCATATCAGAAAGACTCTCATGATAAAGGACCTGTACTTTCTGTGTGCAAGCTAGAGACTGCAGAATTAATGCAGGTAAATATTCTCTATATGTTACTAATCTCTCAGAGATAGTAACAGTGTGCACTGCTTGGGCAAAAGCAACATTTTCCTGATTAAACCACCTGTACCAAAACCTTTAAGAAAGAAAAAAGTCCTGCAATCTATCAACAAACTTTCCAAATCTCTGACTAGGTCAAATCAAGTGCTCCTAAGTCAAAGGAACAAAGTCTGACTCTAAATTAAACTCCTGTATCTAGGAAAAGTCAGTGAGGAAAAATATCCCATATTTTGCTCATTTTTCTTGACATATTTAGAAATGGAGTAAGGAACTGTATTTAAAGGAATAATGAACTGTATTTGAGCACTGTCTTCTGCCCATTTGCCACATCGTTCCAAAGTAACACCCTTAAAAATTCAGAAAGAATAAAATCTGCCACTTGTAGGGCTTGAGATGTAAAGTACAAGACAAACTATTTCATTTATACTAAGGTATTAATTTTCTAATATTCCTTTAGGACTGAGCTCATAACAATAGACTGGATTTTTAAAACTCACTGAAGGAGTTAATTTTTTGATCACAAGGCAATTTAACTGTTTTTCTGGTTCATAAGGTAATAATTATTTTCTAAAAAAAGTCATCAAAATTACTGAAAGTGGAAGAAAACCATTATTTTTATTGTAAATCAAACTATGTTCAAGTCAATACAGCATACACAGACACTGTAATGTTACTGCCAACAAAATTACTTTTCGTATATAGTATTTTCTAAGTATGTCTCTACAGTACCTACATGGAAAGCTATAACTGATTTGGAGAAATAGGACATGCAAAAAGGACCTTAGTGCAGATGGAACTATTAATATTAAAATGAAGACACAAACTCCATAAAAATCAACAAAACATGTACCTTTCTGCTCATTTCTGTTGCTTCCCAATTACAGATAGAGGAACAACTACTTAGGTGGAAACCAGTTTTTGTAACTGGATTTTCACAATCTGAGTTGCCATCTCTAGGTAAAAGAACACACTTGAAAAGTAAAAACACTTTTGCCTAGTTCCTTCCCTAATCTCCTTCTCTCTCTCTCAAGGAAAACCTATATAGATGGGCAGTCTGACAGAAGGTAACAACCCTAATAAGTGAACACAGAACGCAAATCAAATGCTTTCACAGGCTGACAAGCAACACTTCCAACTACCATCAAATAAGCACATTCACAAAGCTTGTGCTACTCCATCTGATGCCTCCGCTGAAACCAACAGCGAACACAGAAAGCGCTAACAACAACACAGACCCACTAAGAAAAGGCCACACTGATTCTCCTCGTGAACTACTCCATGGTTAAGGCTCTCACCTCCTCTGTCCACAGCAGGCGCACCCAACGTAAAGCCAGCAGCTGCTGCCCGGTGCGGAGTGCCAAGTGCTGCGATGCCTCGTGCGCCACCACTTGTAGAAGCTTCTCCTGTGTTTTCCCAGTCTGCGTATTCTGCCAGTTGTTTACTAAGACTGTACAGAGAAAGAGAGGAAACGCATCTGGTAAAAAATAATCACATATCTGCATATACCATTTAATAGAAGAGTTAACAGCCACTTCTCATCCACACCATTCTTATCCTATCCATAGCCGTACTGATTTACATACTCGTATGCACTTACTGCGTGACTATTACAGTCACTATCACTATAGTCACGTTCACTCTACAGTTATATTCAAACCTATGAAGGTATTAACTCCTGCTTGGTACCTGTCAAGTTTCACCTCTGGAGAACCATAGGATACAGACATATTTTAGAGTTTATATTGAGCAAATGTGAGCTTAGCAATAAAACTTGAAATCTAACAGAGAACTGTGGGTAAAAATTTTCCTTAACTTCCAAGTTAACACTAGACACTGGAATGATACATATCAGAAGACAAGAGGAAATGGCCACAAGTTGTGCCAGGGAAGGTTAAACTGGACATTAGGAAAAATTACTTCAGTGAAAAAGGGCTGTCAGGCATTAGAACAGACTGACCAGTGAAGCTGATGAGTCCCCAGCCCCTGGAGGTATTTGAAATATGTTGTAGATTGGCACTCAGGGATGTAGTTTAGTGGTGGACTTGGCAGTGTTGATTTTTAGAGGCCTTTTCCAATCTAAATGATTCTGTGAAGACATCACCGAGCAATACAAGTTCAATACAAGTCTCAGCACTCTGAGACTTTATTCATTAAACCTTGGTGCTGTTACCAAAAATTATCAAAAACCACACTGATAACTGACAACTTACTCAAATGATACAGTTTAAAATTTACCTAGAATACCCATGAATAACAGCATAATCCTCAGCTGTCCATCCGTTAGTGTCTTTATGGGAAACATCAGCACCATACCGAAGCAGAACCTTTATCAGATTAAGCTCTCCACCAGAAGCAGCAGTCATAAGTGGGGTTCTGAAGGATCCAAGAAATATGATAGGAAATAGATTGTTTTACACAGCCACTGTTATTATTTTTGTTTCTGTTTGCCCTCAAAAAAGTATTCTCTCCATTACTTTAAAATAAACAAAAGAAAAAGTATTTTTCATTAAGAGAAACAATAAAATGGGAGAGGGTCTCAAAACAATTAAATGTTTAATCTTAAAGCTTCCACTTAGACAACACTTACAAATTCTACTACGATGCAGGAGATGGCTTTTCAATTTGAGGAAAGCTGCCAAGCTAGTGGCAGGCTTCCTGCCAGAAAGGCCATCACAGACAATAACATCTTGCAATCCTCAATATGGAAAGCGTCCAACAAGACATGACAGCAAGCCACTGAGGTATGACCATCTTTTACAAGACACACAGAAGTAACTGCTTCTGTGCAGCTCCTTGTTTTGTATTTTTTCAAACCTCATTTCCATGTCCCTCAAGCCAACCTGAAGAATATTAAAGAGATCCATGTAAAGTTTTGACAGTCCCTCACCTTTCACATTGATCTCGAGCATGCACGTCAGCTCCTTTCTTAAGGAGAAACTCCATTATTTCTTCATGATGTTCAGAGACAGCAAGAATAAGAGGGGTATAACCCTCCTGAAAGGGCAGATAAAGTTAAAAATCGAAGTTAAAACAAACAAACAACACATCAAGAAAAATATGAATGCAACTTTTGGAAAGAACTTCATTAACAAATATAAAAATTTACCTTGTTTTGGGCATCAATATTGGCATTATACTCAAGTAACAGCCCTGCTACAGTAGTATTACCAGACAGGACAGCCAGGTGAAGAGCAGTATTGCCATCAGCATCTGCCAGATTTGGGTCAGCACCATGTTCTAGCAGAATAGCCACACATTTTTCTTGCTGGCACTGCACTGCCTGGAAACAAAACACAAAAAACTTCCAGCATTTACATTTCACTTTGTTGCAATTCCTCCACCTTCCCAATACTGAGAATTAAAAGCACCTTCAGAGATTAGCTAATGTATGCCCATTCCACACCAATCACAATACACATGATTTTACAAAGGTCTACATAAAGAATACTGAAAAATACATCATTTAGTACAAAATCAGTAAGCCTCACTTGCAAGAAAATACCATAATCCACCTACCTTCATCAGCGGTGATCTGTTATCATTGTCAAAAAGATTTAGCTTACACTTGTTTTCTACTAGATATGTAACTACATCCACATGGCCATTTGCACAAGCAAGATGCAGAGCTGTCCTAAAAATTAAATAAATTGAATTAGCACAGAGAGGGATAATTTCAGGCTTTTTTGATAAACAGATATGACCACAAGTTTCACTATGCAAATCTCAAGCTTAAGAACCCACTCCATTACCAGTACCAGTAGCTGCACACCAAACGCTTGAGACTTGCTAGCAAAACCTCCCCACAGCATCTGCTTAGTAAGGGGACATTTCCTTGACCGTAGAACTGAATCTGCAGAGATTCCTGTGCCCAGGCGCTGCGTATTGCCCTCGCAATAGTAGTGGGACTACACACGAGGCACAGCAACAGGGACCAAAGCCAGGGAATCTATGAGAGGACTATGGCAAGTCAACTTCTAAGTTTTTCTCTGATCATTCATGGGTCAGAAGTGTATTGGAGATGTAGGAGATGGGCTTAATTGCAAGAATGCTAGTTTCCCTGCACTTTGAGAATTTCTTCTTTTTCTCTAGCTTTTTTACTACTGAAGCAAAACTAAGAGCATATGTGCACCAAAGTTCCTCTAACAACATGTAGCAAACCAGAGAGTAGAACACTCTAATCCTGACTACCTCTCTGGTTTTTGAAAGTCAAAAAAGTAGTTTTTGACTTTCCTGTAATGTTTAACTATCATAGTCATAAAAAAACCTGGTACAGAGGAAGTCCTCTTCAAGGATGCAATACTGTGTTTTCACAATATATAACCAGCACAGTTAAACTAAACTTTTTTCTTCAGTTTAAAGCCTTGCCATGAGGAAAAGCAGTCCTTCAAACCACAGCATCTTAGGTCTGATGCCAATTAACCAGTCTACTTGTAAACAATGACACAATCACCGAGGAAGTCCTTGCATGGGTTTCCTCCTAAAATCTAAGTGTTTTTAGGACAACAAAACTAGATGACTTTTATTGCTGACAGAAGTCCAGCCTTCTGGACAGCCAGCCTAGGAAGCTGAGCTACTCTGCTAAAACCAGCATCTCTTCAGAATTTCACAAAGGATTTGACTCTGAGCTTTTTAGAAAAGGCGATTCCCTTTTGCTTATGATAGATCACTAGGAAATGTGCTGCAGCCCAGGGCTTCTCCTTAAGGTACAGCTGTTAAGTGCTTGCTGTGCTTGACTCAAACCCCCACACAACACCTGTCAGAAGCTACAGCTTCTCCTGCAAGTAACTGACCAGATCTTCCAGTCCAAGGTACTGATTAGCTGTACCAAAGCCTCAGAGAAAAAAACTAACTGCAACCTAAAACCACACTGTGGCTTAGGCTGCCACATCACACAAAAGACATCAATAATTGCATGCAGCATCAATAAACAACACGTTTATTTTGCGTTATAAATCCTTTCTGACTGCAATGTGCACCTTTAACTTGCTCCCAGCTGAAGCAGTGCATCCTTCGGGCTCAACTACTGAACCTGCACGCTGAGCCCTCAGAGGTGCATAGAGATGGGCGCGATTACACTCGGACTCCAAACCCTGGCTGGAGAACGGCCACGAAGCTCCTCTTGCAACTCCCCTTTGCCAGGCTAAGAGCTCGCTTCCACCTCTGCGCCCCTGGGCAAGGACATTCGACTCCGGGAATGAGGGCACTGAGGAGGCCGGGTCAAAAATGGTAAGGCGACAGTTGGTCGAATTCAAGGGGTTTCTGGCAGCCATAAGCCTGATTCCCACCGCCAGCCAAGGGCTGCGCTGGGCTGCGGACACTCCCGCTCCTCACAGCGAGGCTGCCGGTCCGCTCCTGCCCGGGGAGCTCCGGGGGGCTGCTACAGCCGCACCTGGGGCTCCCGAGACCGCCCCGCGGCTCCCGCCCTTACCGCTCCGCCTTGTCCCGCCCGTCGATGCCGTATTTCCTCAGTCCCTGCCGCACCTGGGCCAGGTCGCCGCTGGCGGCCGCGCGGTGTAGCTTGCCCAGGTCCTTCTGCCGAAGCTCGTAGGCACCGGCGGAGCTTGGAAGGGAGGCGCTGCCGGGCGGCGGCTGCCCCTTCCTCTTCCTCCCGAACCCGAAGATCCTCTTCATCCCGCAGCAGGAACGCAGGCACAGTCCCGTCTAAGGAGAGCGACGGCGGGAAGCACTGGCGGGCTGTATCGTGCCTCAAGCAGGGACAGGGGAGGGCAGCTCCCGGCAGCGACCTCGACTCGATGCGGCTCCTGCGGAGCGAACCCCGGGCGCGGCGGGAGCCCCGAGCAGAGCCCGCGCCGGCAGCCCCGACCCAGCACCCGGCCAGCTCCGCGCAGGCGCGGGAGGGCCCGCGCAGGCGCGGCCGCGGGAGGCGGGGAGTCACGGACGGGAATAGTTCTCGGATGGAATTAATGTCCCGGGGCATTTAAGTGCTGCGTGGGTGCTGCTGTCAGGCTTGGGTTAATGGGTGACAAGAACAGACAGCAAGGATTAATACAGGAGGAAAGGGGATGGAGCAGAGCTTCGGACATCATCTGAAGCTGTTATATGTGGCTGACCAGATGCTGAGGATGCGTGTGGTCCTGGCAGCTGGATTCGCAAGCTGCCGATTGAGATGCAGCTTAGGCTTCGGGTAGGAGCCCGAGACAAGAGGCCGTGAACTGCCAACCTTCGGGATATTCAAGGGCGCGACGATGGACGACACTAGTCAGGTGAACAGACTCTGAGAGACACAGCAGGAGCCTGGAATTGTCGACTTTTTGGGTTATAAAGCAGATGAAGGCCGGCGACGCCAGCGAAGTCGTTGGATGTGGGACGTGGGACAAGAGCCGCAGACTCGGGCAGAAGAGTGAGACTGGCTCCGGGGGCGACTGTGAGGCTCTAGAAGCCCAGAGGTTCTTTATGCAGATGCTCTCCTCAGAGGGACCAGCTCGAGCTGTTTCTGTGTCACTGCACAGGAATAAATTGCTTTATGGAGCGACATATCTGAGACTCTGCCGGGGGAACCGTGGGGTCGAGCCGGTAAGGAACCCTGGTGTGACTGTGAGAGAGTAGGGGGTGCGGGGAGATGGGTCAGGCGAGGCGCCCCTCGCCTCAGCGGGGCCGCCCGCCGTGCGGGGGCTGCGCTTCCGGCAGTGAGCGCTCTGGCCCTGGGTGCGTGACGGTCAGGGTTTTGTGAATGGTCAGACGGGGAAGTTTCCGTAACGCCCGTGACAGACCCGTGAAGTTACGTGCTGCTAAATGGGGCTAAGTTGGCACCGACACAGAGGAATATAAACACGCGTGCGGACGGCCTGTATGAAAATGTAGTACAGAAAACAAAATATTTGGTAANTTGAGAATTTCTTCTTTTTCTCTAGCTTTTTTACTACTGAAGCAAAACTAAGAGCATATGTGCACCAAAGTTCCTCTAACAACATGTAGCAAACCAGAGAGTAGAACACTCTAATCCTGACTACCTCTCTGGTTTTTGAAAGTCAAAAAAGTAGTTTTTGACTTTCCTGTAATGTTTAACTATCATAGTCATAAAAAAACCTGGTACAGAGGAAGTCCTCTTCAAGGATGCAATACTGTGTTTTCACAATATATAACCAGCACAGTTAAACTAAACTTTTTTCTTCAGTTTAAAGCCTTGCCATGAGGAAAAGCAGTCCTTCAAACCACAGCATCTTAGGTCTGATGCCAATTAACCAGTCTACTTGTAAACAATGACACAATCACCGAGGAAGTCCTTGCATGGGTTTCCTCCTAAAATCTAAGTGTTTTTAGGACAACAAAACTAGATGACTTTTATTGCTGACAGAAGTCCAGCCTTCTGGACAGCCAGCCTAGGAAGCTGAGCTACTCTGCTAAAACCAGCATCTCTTCAGAATTTCACAAAGGATTTGACTCTGAGCTTTTTAGAAAAGGCGATTCCCTTTTGCTTATGATAGATCACTAGGAAATGTGCTGCAGCCCAGGGCTTCTCCTTAAGGTACAGCTGTTAAGTGCTTGCTGTGCTTGACTCAAACCCCCACACAACACCTGTCAGAAGCTACAGCTTCTCCTGCAAGTAACTGACCAGATCTTCCAGTCCAAGGTACTGATTAGCTGTACCAAAGCCTCAGAGAAAAAAACTAACTGCAACCTAAAACCACACTGTGGCTTAGGCTGCCACATCACACAAAAGACATCAATAATTGCATGCAGCATCAATAAACAACACGTTTATTTTGCGTTATAAATCCTTTCTGACTGCAATGTGCACCTTTAACTTGCTCCCAGCTGAAGCAGTGCATCCTTCGGGCTCAACTACTGAACCTGCACGCTGAGCCCTCAGAGGTGCATAGAGATGGGCGCGATTACACTCGGACTCCAAACCCTGGCTGGAGAACGGCCACGAAGCTCCTCTTGCAACTCCCCTTTGCCAGGCTAAGAGCTCGCTTCCACCTCTGCGCCCCTGGGCAAGGACATTCGACTCCGGGAATGAGGGCACTGAGGAGGCCGGGTCAAAAATGGTAAGGCGACAGTTGGTCGAATTCAAGGGGTTTCTGGCAGCCATAAGCCTGATTCCCACCGCCAGCCAAGGGCTGCGCTGGGCTGCGGACACTCCCGCTCCTCACAGCGAGGCTGCCGGTCCGCTCCTGCCCGGGGAGCTCCGGGGGGCTGCTACAGCCGCACCTGGGGCTCCCGAGACCGCCCCGCGGCTCCCGCCCTTACCGCTCCGCCTTGTCCCGCCCGTCGATGCCGTATTTCCTCAGTCCCTGCCGCACCTGGGCCAGGTCGCCGCTGGCGGCCGCGCGGTGTAGCTTGCCCAGGTCCTTCTGCCGAAGCTCGTAGGCACCGGCGGAGCTTGGAAGGGAGGCGCTGCCGGGCGGCGGCTGCCCCTTCCTCTTCCTCCCGAACCCGAAGATCCTCTTCATCCCGCAGCAGGAACGCAGGCACAGTCCCGTCTAAGGAGAGCGACGGCGGGAAGCACTGGCGGGCTGTATCGTGCCTCAAGCAGGGACAGGGGAGGGCAGCTCCCGGCAGCGACCTCGACTCGATGCGGCTCCTGCGGAGCGAACCCCGGGCGCGGCGGGAGCCCCGAGCAGAGCCCGCGCCGGCAGCCCCGACCCAGCACCCGGCCAGCTCCGCGCAGGCGCGGGAGGGCCCGCGCAGGCGCGGCCGCGGGAGGCGGGGAGTCACGGACGGGAATAGTTCTCGGATGGAATTAATGTCCCGGGGCATTTAAGTGCTGCGTGGGTGCTGCTGTCAGGCTTGGGTTAATGGGTGACAAGAACAGACAGCAAGGATTAATACAGGAGGAAAGGGGATGGAGCAGAGCTTCGGACATCATCTGAAGCTGTTATATGTGGCTGACCAGATGCTGAGGATGCGTGTGGTCCTGGCAGCTGGATTCGCAAGCTGCCGATTGAGATGCAGCTTAGGCTTCGGGTAGGAGCCCGAGACAAGAGGCCGTGAACTGCCAACCTTCGGGATATTCAAGGGCGCGACGATGGACGACACTAGTCAGGTGAACAGACTCTGAGAGACACAGCAGGAGCCTGGAATTGTCGACTTTTTGGGTTATAAAGCAGATGAAGGCCGGCGACGCCAGCGAAGTCGTTGGATGTGGGACGTGGGACAAGAGCCGCAGACTCGGGCAGAAGAGTGAGACTGGCTCCGGGGGCGACTGTGAGGCTCTAGAAGCCCAGAGGTTCTTTATGCAGATGCTCTCCTCAGAGGGACCAGCTCGAGCTGTTTCTGTGTCACTGCACAGGAATAAATTGCTTTATGGAGCGACATATCTGAGACTCTGCCGGGGGAACCGTGGGGTCGAGCCGGTAAGGAACCCTGGTGTGACTGTGAGAGAGTAGGGGGTGCGGGGAGATGGGTCAGGCGAGGCGCCCCTCGCCTCAGCGGGGCCGCCCGCCGTGCGGGGGCTGCGCTTCCGGCAGTGAGCGCTCTGGCCCTGGGTGCGTGACGGTCAGGGTTTTGTGAATGGTCAGACGGGGAAGTTTCCGTAACGCCCGTGACAGACCCGTGAAGTTACGTGCTGCTAAATGGGGCTAAGTTGGCACCGACACAGAGGAATATAAACACGCGTGCGGACGGCCTGTATGAAAATGTAGTACAGAAAACAAAATATTTGGTAAGTTTGGAATCATTCTCAGTACTGTGCTGCTACAGTGATGCCACTGGGTAGTTCAGATACCATATAATTTGGGGATGATGCCATGATACTCTAGTATACTCTAGAGTATTTGGCTAATGGAATACCTTGCCAGAACACTTCTTCCTATCTGTAGAAACTACTTTTTGCATATGAATTTCTGAAAAACATGGCAAACAAAACCTAATTCAGTGGAACACATTTCACTATGATTAGCAGTAAAAATATTTATTGCAATGGGACAGGAATATAGTACCACTTTTTAGGGAGGTGATTCAACCCTTTGAAATATTTTCTTTTCCTTCATCACTGAGAATGGTACATATATTAAAATCTTTATTTTCCTTTCCAGAATGAATCTTCACAGCTTTATCAAATATTTGCTTCTGGCAGTATTCTCTTATACCCAGGTAACTGATGTACAGTCACTTTCATTAGTTGATTCTCAGTATATTAGCAGTGTTCTGTTTTTTCAGACCTGATCTCTAGAAAGAAGAGCCAAAATAATAATAACAATAATTTAAAAAAGATGGAAAAATACTCTTTTGCTGAAACCACAGCTAAATAGGTTCAGGTGGCAAAACCTAAATTTTTATGAGTACTAGGAAATTAGTAACCATTTTGAGAGTGTCTCTATAGTCAGTCTGACCATTTAATGGAAAAATGGAGAGCAAAATGCATTTTTTAACTGGATATATTTGTTTTCTTCCAGCCATCTTAGAAGAAAGACAAGCTTTTATTTACAAAATGGCAACATGGGGTAAACAGGAGTCATCTCCATGCTCTTCAGGAAGAAGCATTTAATCTCAACTTCTTTTCAAGTGGACACAAGCTCAGCCACAAATAGTTTTTTTCTACAGGTTACTTCCCAGCTAAGACCAGGAGACCCTAATTCCATGTCAAATATTTCAGAATGGTATCAATAAAAAACCCTGTGATTACAATAAAAGCTTTAGTTAGTGACTCTTAGCTGAATGGGCTAAAATTCGCTTTCATGCTTTTAAAGATGAGGGGATTCTGATGGGGTCATAGAGTCATATGGGTACAACAGGAACTGTTCATTCATTATTAGCCAAAAAAGATGCAAAATAAATAGCTAGACTCTCTCACTAAAGCAACTGTCAGCTGTTTGTATCGATCTTTGTTCATACCATTTCTTTAATTGTGTTGGCTCAGGTTGCTGTTGAAGATATCAAAGTGTTTGTTTTAGTTTTGATCCATTTCTATTTTTAATTTCATTTTTATAGTTCCTTTTTGGATTTAGGTTTGTTTTTGTGTTTTTTTTTTAATTTTGATATTTCCTATTCTGTTGCTTTTTCTGTTCATTGTTCTCTATGCTTATCTGTAGTTTTCTCAGTATCATCTAATAGCAGCTGTTTCTTTTCCTGTCTGCATGAAATGTTACATTCCTGTTCCTGAAGTGTTGTTTTATTATGAGACTTGTATACCACAGGAAGATTTCCAAATAGGGCTTAAGTGTGACTTAAGTGTTGCAGAAGCACTGGTGTTTGGGTTAGTCTGCTATAGGTGCACTTTTCCTTCAACATGATTCACTGTAGCTGAAGAATTTAGCTCACAGTCTTTGTACGGCTGTGGTATAAAATGGCAGTCTGAAATTCTCCTTTGCCAATATAGCTAATTCCCCTATTCAACCACCTGGTGTATGTTGTCTACTAGGAAGGAAAAGTGTCAGTAAAGATTTGGGCTAATAGCAATATGCTGCTAAGTTTCTGGTTTAGTACACCTGCTTTGCAACTGCTGTATTTATAGAAGTGGTACAACTTGAAAAAGCTGCCTGGGAGGATTGCGTGTCTCAGCAGTGCCGATTCTGAGGCTTTGAAAGGGATGGGGTAGTTAGCAAGCATCCTGCAGACAGTGACTTCAGAAGCTTTTGCTGTAAGTGGAGGGCTGCAGCTGTGGGGGTGCTTCTGATGTTCTGCCTCTGGAGCCTTCTACAGTTGTTGAGTATGCTGAGTCAAAAATGGGGGCAGTTTTACTTGCTCCCAATCCAGCCTGACAGACCATATCCCATGCACACAGTAGGATTAACAGCTAGCTTTCCATTCAGAATGTGGAAGCTTTTGGCTTCCTCTAAGTGATTAACAAGGAATTTTATTTTCTTTTCAGTACAGTAAAAGAGTTACTGTATGAGATTGGCTCAGTTGGTCAGAGAATGGTGCTAACATCACCAAGCTTATGGGTTCAATCCCTTTATGGGCCATTCACTTAAGAGTTGGACTTGATGTTCCATCCTTGTGGGTCTCTTCCTGCTCAGAATCTTCTGTGATACTGTGATTCAGAGGAGGCTTACTAACATATTCAAAACTACACAAATTCACTGGCTCACACTTTATGGGCTACCAATAGACAGTTATCATGGAAATGAACTCTGTGTTCATTTCATTTCATTGTGGAGTCAGGTAGGTCGCAATTGGATTTGTTAGGTTTGGTTCATTTTAGTTGAGAAAAATGCAAAATAAGACCATTGTCTTCCTTCTTTATATTAAACTACTTGGAAGTTATAAACCATAAGAAAGGGAGAAATGTCTGCTGACAGTAGGACTGCAATGCATTGAGAACTTATTTCAATTCCCAAATGCCGTGGCTTGACCCCAGACACAAACTGAGGTACAACACAGCTGCATGATCACTGCCACCTGCATACATGCTACCACACACACCCCTGCCCTAGTGGGATGGGGAAGAGAATTAGAAAAAAGTTGCAAAAAAACCCCTGACTTATGGGTTCAGATAAGAACAGTTTAATAATTGATACAAACAAAAATACAAGAATTATAATTTTTTTTAAAAAAATAAATGCATAACAAGTGATCCACAATACAGCTGCTCACCACCCAATCATGCACCACCATGATTGATGCCCATCCTGTCTAACTCAACCCAGTTTCTGTGGTGTGGAATATCCCTTTGGATAAGCTGTCCCAGCTATGTCTCCTCCCAGCTTTTTGTGCATCTGCCCACTGGCTGAGACATGAGACATTGAAAACTCCTGACTTCTGATAAGCACTGCTCAGGAATAGCCAAAATATCAGTGTGTTATTATGCTGGTTTGGGCTGTGGGAGTTAATTTTCTTTGTAGTGACTGGTGTGGGGCTGTGTTTTGGATTTGTTCTGAATGCAGTGGTGACAGTATAGAGGTGTTTTTGCTACTGTCAAGCAGTGCTGTTGGGTGCCAAGAGTGCAGTCCTGGGCCACCTGCTCTGGAATAGCCGCAAAATGTCAAGTCCTGAGAGCACAGTCCTGGACTGCCTACTCAGGTAGATGGTATTTGGGGTACCCCTGGGATAAATTAGGCAGAGTAATGCCAAACAATCAAGTAGAAAGTTTTATTTATGGCAGCAGTGATGGCAGAACTATTCTTTCTTTCCAATCTTAATTCATTCTGAAAAGTGCTGAATGTTCTGAATCCAACTGCATTAAGTCTGTACATTCTTCTTCAATGGAGAGTCTAATCAGTGATTCCAGTAATGGTAGTGAAATAATTTGAGCTAAAATACTCTGTAGGGTTAGACCTATGGTTGGGTTTGGTGCATCCATACAGTGAACTTAACGCATCAATTATTTGGAGTCTACAGTGCACGTATCATAGCCCTGCCCAGATGTGTGTTTGAGTACAGAGATTGTGTGAGAAACATTCTGATGGAGAGGTATGGAAGCCTTCATCCTTCCAGCAGTGAACAACTATATAAATAAGAGAGTAGGCAGAAAGTTAATGATGACATTATTCACTTCGTTGTCTGATGAAATGTTTTGCTGTGCTTACAGTTTGTGCCAGCTGTGTTTCAGATACTGATAAATTTGTTTGGAATAGGCTTAGACATGGTTTTCAACAGACACTGCGGGAGAGAACCATGACTGTTCCCAGAAAAGTCCCCTGAAAGCTTCAGTTGGTAAACAGTTTTTCTGTGACCCTCACATACTGATTATTAACCTTTTTTTCAAGTTCAAGCTAGTTTCAATTTCTTGAAAGACTGAGACTTTCTGAAATAATTATGCATACTTGATGTTTAAAATCAAACCAGCATCAGATGAAAAGAAATCAGTGCTGAATCAAAATACAAATGCAAGTGATTTGCTTATATTGCATAGTCCTTGATCAAACTGCTAAGCAGCCAGATTTCATCAGCTTACATGGCTCAGAGTTTACTGCTGCTTCTTACATCGTTTGCCTTTACTTAGAGTTTACAGTACTGTTGCTCCTCAGCAGAGCTCTCATTCTCAACTACATGAAGAACTCATGCGATGTGCCATTTAGTTAAATTTGTTAGCTTCCAAAGGGCATTTGGGATTTATAACCCATACATGTGCTAATATAGGTAACTTTGGAAGGGATCACCTGGAGAGAAAGTGGAGTGTTATTTTAATGCACTTTTTGCCAACTGTACTTTAGTGTATGTGTGGAGAGTGATGTATCAAAGTTCTAATGCCTGCCTTCATGCATTTGAGGAGATGAGGACTGGTTAGGTGGACTTCCATAGATGTCTGCTTCCCAGCAAGACCTAGGAATGATGTTTCTTCTTGACTTCCAGGTCTCAAACATGTCTCTAAGCATGAAAATAACACTGGAAACATTCCAAACTCATTAAGTGAAAGGATGCAAAAGAACAAAGGGAACACTTTTGTTAAAACACAGAACATGAGTGACGCAAACTAATGAAGCTACTGTAAAAGAAAACATTTCTGATGGTTGTGTCAAGCTCAAGAATCCAGATCAGTCAATCTACTGGTCAGAAAAAAATGGATGTGGTTCTTACTGCAAGTGCAAAAGGAGCCAGCTATGCAGAAGAAACCAACAGATGAGTGCACTGTGCTTGACATCCATTTAATAGACTTAGAGTTTATATTCAAACTAAAATAAACAAGTTTTCAGATCTGAAGCAGGGAGAAGGGAAACCATTGATGCTCGATAAAAGCAAAAAATGTCCAGAGCCTTTCACAGCATTTCATTTAAATCATGTAATTTTTGGTTAAAACATCACGGTACTCCTCTATTGCTCTGCAAAGGGGATCCTGGTCCACATGAAGGGTTTTTGAAGATCCAGCACATCCAGTTTCAAGTTCAGCAGTGGCTGGGGGGAAATGACACAAGATTCCTTATGTTACTTTTACAGCAGACAGGGAGAAATAAGGCACTGTAAGAAGATTTTACGTTACTTGAGTCTGCAAACCTGAATGAGACTTTAAAATTTCCAGGGACACCTAACAAGGGAAGAGCTGGGCACAAAGGAAGAAACACATATTGTGCACATTTGCTGATCAGCCAACAGCATTTCTACAGCTAGTGACAGACACTCCGGAGGCTACACACTGAACGTCTTCCGTGACTCCACACGTGACTCCAGTGGCCCTTAAGGTGCTTCTTAATGCAGCCCCTGCAGAGCTCTTCAACCTGCAGTCTTTGCTTTCCTTCAACGTTCAAAGCCATGCTTTATTGGAACACTACAACTACATAGCTGCAGTCCCTGCAAAGCAGTGACTCTGGAGGACCAACTACCATGAAGCAGGTGCATTTCCTGTTTGGATGCCTGACCTCAAACCGTAGAGGGTGTCTTATGCTCCAAGCACTGAACTCATGTTTGCCTAAACACTACTGAATAATCGCTTCCTGAAGAAATGTTGACTTTTATCCCTGATCATGTTCTTCTTTCTTATTCAAAACAAGACTGTAGCACCTAAGCTACAAAGACAAGCCATGAACCACAGCAAGAAAAATCAAGATCTAATAGCAGAGAACATGTACAGTATGGTTTAGTACTGAATGCAATCCATGTACAGGGAAGGAAGGGATGGCTGAAGTCTATCAAGATCTATAAAAATCTGGGGGCTTCTTTGATGTTTTTGCTGGAGATTAACTCTAGGGAAGGACAACTTAATTTTAAGCTGAGGTTTTCTGTGTGGGGCAGTGGGTGAATTTTCTTTTTGCTTGTTTTTTTTCTAGGCAAGTGCATAACATTCTATGCAGTATTTTGGGAAGCAGGAATTTTTCACATTCAAGTCTAAACTGGAGAGCTAGCAGAACAAAATCTCTGTGCTTAGTAGAGGAAGTTGAAAATAATGGCTTGAAAGCTGTCAAGACTTAGAAACAGTCACCTTCTTCCTTAATAACACTCCTAATGTAATGACACATTACCTTCTTTCAGTTCCTTAGTGATTTTTTCATCCAGTTCCTGTTGTACCTAGAATTATACATCAAATATACAGTTAAGATATAATATGACCCAAATGTAACTGTTGAAAGTCCTAAAACATTCTTACACCCCATAGACAACGTGATAAAACCTAAAAATATCATCCCAAATGGAGATGGCCTGTGATGGCCAAGAAGATGCCAAAGGCCTTGAACCACGTGAGCTATGTGGAAAGGCTGAGAGAGCTGTGACTGTTTCTTTCCTGGAGTACAAACAGCTCAGGTGACCTTGCTTGTGTGTATTAACTACCAGAGGGATGGAGTAGCAGAGATGAAGCCGAACTCTTCTCAGTGGTGCTAAAAGAACAACTGCCCCCAAGCCTCAATTATTTTTCAAGCGTGGACAGTAAATTCCTGGTGAAAAGGGACCCCCCTAGAACATGAAATGAGACATGGG
>WAAG01084245.1:295-16346 GCA_013390105.1 Tichodroma muraria | reverse complement strand
TGTTCAATTTCTTTATTGACAACATACCTGCTTTTATTGAAAATGTTGAAAGATAAAAACTTACCACAGTGGGATTCGGGTCAATGAAAGCTTGAAATGTTCATGGTCAGAGATTTATAAAACTTGCATATATGGTTCTCTCAGCTGGAAATAGTAGGAAAAGGAAGGGGAAAATCACATATTCATATTTCCATCCTTGCAGTATCTATGTGCAGCACAGATATGTGGCACCCAACACATTGTGTTATGTAATAGAACTAAACTAGGAACAAGGTTTCCTGCTGATTTTTTTCTGGGAAAGAATACTTCAAATACTATGCAGCTTTCAAGCAGTTGGTTGCTCAAGTCACGACTCAGTGGTGCCTGAGCATCTGCAAGAAGTCACATAGATCTATAGTGGCTGACTCATTTCCAGTTTTGTACAGAGATGTGCGTCACATCTTTGATTAATGGCACTGGTGGTGAGAAAGATAGCATCTGAGAGAAACTGAGGAGGTCACTGCAGTCACACTTGTTTGTCAGGCAGAGTCTGGTGATGAACATAATTGCTGTAATTGCTTTAAAATTTCCTGACTTGAAATATCATTCTTGCAATGAAAATTTTACAGAGTTCTCAAATGGAAAGGGAAAAATATGAGATTTCAGTCTAAGTCAAGGATTTTTCAATATTTGATAAAACTTATACTTTCTCAGCTCTATAGAAGTGCCAAGCACAAGATTTCTTAACAGAGGAATGTGGTGTCAAAGATCAGTTCAGCAAGTGAGCTTCTCTCTGCCCAAAGTAAAATCCTTGCAGATGTTCTTAGACAAGCAGCAAGATTGTGTTTAACAAAAAAAAGACACTTCCCATGGCATTTTCTATTTTGGAGAAATAAAGTAGCTTTTCCAGTATTTTTCTCAGCTCAACTAATTTTCCACTATCTAGCATCACCAAGGTTTTCCTTCTGGATATTTTTACAATATACCTCTTTGATATCTTCCATTCAGCAGCTGTTAGCTAGAAGATACAAAAAGGCTTCTCAAACTTCCTCCTATTCTGGAGTGATAAGGATGGGCAGAGGCATCTTGGCAGTAGCACCCCATGTGGATTTTCAGGCATTACAGAGGTGAGTCCATGGCCAAATGCCAAAAGATTCCTGCTGTTTGAAATATGATAGAGCCCATTGCAGCAATACTCCTGAGTCTGCCAATGGCAGGTGCAAAATCAGTGACAGATGGAAGACAATGAATGGTCTCCTCTGTCTCTTCTTTAATCAAGTCTGGGGATTTACACACTGAACAACATTACCTAGATTTTTTTTCCCTTAATTTTGTTATTTACAAATATATCCAATTATCTTACGGCAGGAGATATTTCTCTAAACAAACATTAAAGCAGAAATTAAGGCTAGCAAATTATATTAGTATTTTTTGTTCAAAATTATAATTATGGAAATGAAATAAAAATGTATCAGAACATCTTATAGACTTTGCTGGCATCTACTAAGTTTAGAAAAAAATTGTGTACAGTTAGAGTATGCCTGTTTAACGCCTGAACTCTCTTGTAGTTGCACAAATTTTAATAGTAAATTATTATTTGACTTTTATGTGATTTTATCCTACAATTTGAAGTGTTAGATGAGCAAATTCAGTAATACCCCCAAAAAAGTTGGAGGCATTAAATATAGAGGAATTAATCTCTGTAAAGTTTTTTATATTCAGCGTTGGTCACATATTTTGAGAGCAATCACAGCACAAGAAAAAAAAATCACATTACTTGTAGTATTTGCTCAGGGGATGTATTTTAAACAACACTTTAATACCGAATAGACCACATAATCTGTGCTGACTCATTGACATAGAAGTTAGCGTTGCTTCTCATGTGCAACAGAGTAGGAAATCAGACAGTAAACACTGCAAGAATTATCAACAATCTTAGGCAATACCTAATGTTAACTGAATAAATATGGATTTTGTGAATATAATTTGTACTCGGGGAAAATGAGGGAAGCATCCTGAAGAAATGAAAAAAACCAACGGTACATGCTGGATTTGCTGGAATAAACAGTTTTGCTAATTTGCAAATGAGGAATAAATGAAAGTAATGTTTTTTCAAGAAATATCACTGCAAGGTTTTGTGTGAACCCAAAATTTTGGTAATTTTCAAGAAGCTTTCAGATTGACACATGCACACACACACATACACACACACAAACCTTAAAAAAATTACATGCTTTTGCTTCCAGTCTTAATCTAAGGATAATTATTCAGTATTTTTGTCTATCACCTCTAAATGCTAGTGCTTTTTCTCTCCTCATGTGCTTTAGCAAGAGTGCATGAGGGGAATGTCAAGAATAACAACTGAATGCTATTGCAGGTACTTTATTTTAATGACATTCAGAATACTAATTTATATTCATGCAAATAATTAACAGAAAAAGTTTGCAATAGAGAGAAATCCCTCCCCTGCTACTTCCCCATTTTGTCTGTGCAGAGGCAAAGCCTATTTTAAGTGCAGTCTGTTTCCATACTTTTTTAGAAGAAATACATTCAGTACTTAGGATGAAGCCATCTCATACACATTTATAAGAAGGAAATTTTCAACGTTTTAGTATCCTTAATAAATATATGTTAAAAGATGCATCCATGTCATGCATGTCAGCATAAAATTAACTTGGCATAATCTACATTATTTTGTAGAGTAAAAACTCAGTAAAACTACAGACTTTTTGAAAAAGTGAAAGAATTTCAAATTGGTTCTTTGGAGGTGGGTGATTAAACCACTCTCTATATTCTTTCCTTCCCCAAGATGAAGATATTTTTCTCACAGATTGGATAACTTGAAAAATCACATTCCTGAGTCACCAGTGCTGAAATGTAATATAATAATGAGGTCCCTAGTGCACTTAAATTTTATGAAGCCCAGACATTGTCAGGGAGCTCATATATCAAAAAGGAAAAGTCAGCAATATTCTCTTTTTTTAAGAAAGTTAAGTAGCCACTAAATTGCCTTAAAATTGGAAGAATACTACTTATTTAACATAATCCTCCAGTAATCTATAGGCATTTATTTATTTTTTCCTCCAGTGGAGAGGCCACTTTTGGGCATCCTCTATTGGACTGTGAAGTGAGCAGAGCAGGGACTCTGACCAGACTGTCTGGCGTCCTGGCTGCAGGCTGGGCTCGCGCTGGTGCCTGGCAGAGGGCATCCAGTGCACACAGCACACCGTGCTGCTTCTGCACAGCCTTCTTCCCATGCCCAGTGCCTTGCACATGAGGGACTGCCTCCTCTGGAGGTGCTACCCACCAGGTTTTAGTGTTAGCAGTACCTCACAGCAGCAGAGCATGTCTCATCACTGCAGACTGGGCAAGGCAGGCTCCTTCCCTATGTTTATTTCTTCTCCAGCTCTTACCTGCACCACATGTGAGGTAGCCATCCTGTTACATGAGATACAAATATGTGCAGGGAAAATCCCCAAAGAGTAGAATGTATACCCTAAGTACATCTTAGACTGTTTAAACTCATTATATGACTAGATGTATGTTGACACATGCCATAACTGTGTGGTAACCAGCCAGCCTTCTAAGGTAAATCACTCTGAAGTTACACATCAGACTTTGTCTTGTCAGAACAAACTTGGTTCATTTTTTCTCAGGGTCCTTCATAATCTTGTTGTCTTATTTGTCTTTGTCTGTGGCTCTTCTGATCATATTTCTAAACAATGTGCAAAGGAGGACGAAGTACTAATTCATCAACTCTATTACCATTGTTCTCTTTAAAAGGTATATTTAATATAGTTCTTTTTTGAGAATACTGATTTTCAAGATCCATTCTCAAGATTTGAGATAAACAGTCATGAGTCTTAAAATCATAACTCATAATTAAATCATAACTCATGACTTAGAATCCATAACTCATAACTCATGACTTAACTCATGTGTTAATCCATAACTTATGCAATTAGTTTACAGCTTTTATATTTGCTTAAGGAAGTAAGTTGCTGCAAACAGAATAAATACTAAAAATGTAGGGAAGATGACAACTGGGCATCTTTACTATTATATATTGAATGCATCAAAAGATTAATGAGATGCACAAGATGATCACCTTAATAGGCAAATAATGACATTTTATAAGAAAGCATAAAATTTTCAAGTGTGTTCGAACTAATAGATAGCAGTCACAATATCTGGAACAAAGACCAGTTTGAAGAAAGGCATTAAGAGAGAAACAGGATTTTTTCTTTGACTATGACTGACTTAAATAGTTAAATATCACCTAAAATAACAAATCTGAACCTAAAGGAGCTACTTCTACTGTCAAGGATGAGACAGAAGCATGTTTAAAGCCCAAATTCTGGTGTTCTGTATATCTCTCCTGGAGAACTTGTTTGTTTGGGTTTTTTCCACATACTAAAAGAGGACTACTTCTTCTGCTAATGCATGATAACACATGACTCTATAATTTCCTAGGTTTTTCCCTTAAAACTAGTAGGCTTTCAGATATGGTAGACTCAGTGACAAAAATCTAATTTCCTAATGCTAAAAGGAAGTCCCAAAGCCCTCAGAAGTGTTTCAGATTTTCTAGTGTACTGTGAAAAAGAAGAAGCTGATTTTTTATTTTCCAAGTCAGGAGACTTCTATCATTATTCTCAGTGGGAATAAATTCTAACTGGGAGCTGCAAGCTGGCCAAAGGCTGTCAGAAGAGTGACACTTTTACCAGTCTTTGTTAAATGTGGGGTTTTCCCTGCGTTTGAAACACACGTTTGTATTTATTGTGAATATCAAAGGTGATGTTATTCAATAAAAAATGAAAGCTTGTAAGAATAAAATAAAAATAATAGCTATTTCTGGAAGTTGTAGGAGATATAAAATGGTAGCAGAGGATCACTGACTCCTGTAAGGAAGATTGTTCCCCAACTGGAGAGGTTGTGGAAAATGGCAACGTAAGAAAGAGAAAAGTGACTTCAAATATCAGATAGAAATGACACTTCTTTCAACAGATAGCTCTGTCTCATGATGTTGAAGCCCAGATCACTAATTACTCCACTGACTGAAATCAACTGGCTAACTCAAATTAGTTGGTTGAGGTGATTTACTCAAACTGAGACACTACCCCTGAGTCTCCTTCTGGAAGGCAAAGATAAGCAGATGTAATGGTAAAAACTACATCAGTTCAATGTTTCTCACAATGATTAAGCCTTTGTTAGAGAAGTTAGAAAACAAACTGCATTGCTGAAGCAAGGGATTTGCACCATTTGCACTTGAACATTTCAAAGTCAATCTTCCATAAGAAGATAAAACTACATAAACATAAAACTATAAGGTTTTGAGATAAACCTAGAATAAAATTGCCAGAAGTAGAACACCTGTGATTATGTTGATATCAATATATGAAAGTTTCATGTGTAAGTCTTCAGTGAAAGGACAGACTTGATACTGGAGTTCCAGTGCTTGCAATTAGGCACAGCTACAATCCTGAGGATTATTGTAAACACTCAGCCAGAAGCCTCTCAACAGTTTCTCTAAAAGTTACCCAAGATGATTGTCATACTTGGGGTGGGGTTCATTTTCAATCAGAAACAGCATGAAGTTACCTAAAATGTAGTCCTTAACAACTTTCAGAGGTTTAAAAAGGAGAGTAATATAAATAAAAGGAAATAAAATGTGCAGTCAGTAACAGAAGGAAAGAGAGGGGTTTTATCTTTCTCATCCAAAACAAAGTCCAATATTTTCAACATTTCATTAGGTGGAGTGCACTCTTCTACAGTAGAATGAAAGACGAGGAAAAATAAGACTAAACAAAAAGCCATCAAAATCTTCAACATTATGTCCATGAATGCTATAGAATTTTAAAGTTGAGCTTGCTAAAAAAAGGAGGAATTTAAAGAATGCTGCAGAGGTAGACAAAATAAGTAAAGATAAAATAGTAGTAAAAGCTAAGTAACCGAATTGGAATTTGGGAATGGAGCGTTAGATGAATGTAGCTGAATCCAGTGTCTCCAGGAGATGGCACTCCAAGCTCTTGTCCTATTAGCCCCTTAACCCAGCTTGAAGTTCACGAGCAATTCACACAAGTAGCCTCAGAACAAACACACACAGAGAGGATAGTTACAAATAGCATTTAATAAGAATACAGGAGTGACCACAGTGATCATGCACAGGACTCAGTGAGACAAATGTGCTGTGCAGCATGTGATATAATATGCCCCTTGTACAGCCCTCTTCCATTTTGCTTTGTCTGGTCCTTCCTGGTCCATCTCGATCCCTTCTTTCCTCTGCCATTGAGCCATCCCTTGAAGATCCCATAACTTTTGTACCATCTCCAGATTTTCTGTCTTCCAACAAAATATTGTCATTACAATATATTGTAATCAAAATATTGTCATATACACAATGGATCCCATAGTGAATTCTATATCTTTGCACAAAAGTCCTTCTTAGTCTGCATAGCATTCTGGGTAGAGGGTTTCTTTCTCTGACATGGTTTTATACATGCATACATACATACATACATATATACATATATATATATATATATGCACACACATATATANGGTTGATTTAATATGAAAACCTAATGCATAGGATGGGAAAAATATCTCCAAGGACACAAGTGTACCCTTCTTCTATCAGTAGCAACATAGATAATTTTCTCCTCAAACTCTTTAAGCTCCACCTTAAAAGTAAGACTTTTTCAGTTATAGCAGTGATTGAAGTTATTTCAAGCCTGAGATGCTTTGACTTTAGAAATTTTTTTCTGATTACCTTCTTAGCCATAAAAACAGATTTGTTTTTCTGCCAACTTTGTCTATTACATTAAATTGTTCTCTTTCCCTGTTTGCACTTCCCGTATAGAAACAGTGATGATATCTCATTGCAATACCAATTTACCAACCTAAATACTCCAATTTCAATTAGTCTTTCCTCATATTAAACACTTCCCATTCCCCTGATCAGATTTCAGGGCTTTACATTTAAACAAAAGGAATAGAAATTACAATGATATCCCCAAACACTCAACTAGGCTGAAAGACGCTAATGATAGTGTCTCCAGTCTATGAAATAATAACATAAAAACTCTTCAGCATTTTTATTGTATAAGATACTAGGGTTTATGTTGTAGCTATTTCATAGAGTTATAAATGATCATGTTTTTATGATGTAATTTAGCTTGAAAGCTTTAATGAAAAGGAAGATGGGTTCATAGCGCACTTTGTTAAGCAGCTTTCATATAATTAACACTGAAATTAATAAATTTTGAGTATTACCTTATGAATCAATTGCATTTTAATACAGTGATATAACTAATAGCAATGAAAATAATTTTGTCAGATACTTTCTCACTAATTAGCTAAATCAACATGGTGTTGGAGACTCACATGCAATCTTCACAAATAAGTCTTGACCAGTAAGAATATCTGCTACATTTTAGTTGCCATCTTAACATCAGTGTGAAAAATTACAGTTAAAGTTAAAACTTTACTGAAAATCTAAAATTAATGAAACATGATTTAGTCTAGAAACTGGAATAAAGCATCCAGTTGATGGAATCAGATGCAAGAATAACTTTCAATATGAGATATCAGGCAAAAGCCCAGGCAGTTTGGCCTAGACACCAAGCAAGGCTGGTTTGACACCTTATTGCTACCAAGCTACAGTATGTCTGCATGTGACACCAGGGGACTTGAGGATATCACCTCAGCTGGACTCCAGGTTTCAAAGCACACAGTCAGCTTTCATCCAGCTGTGTGAGAGATCAGTTGCCATCGGCCCTGCTGCTTGGGAGAACATGCTAAAGGACTACATGGCAACAAAGGCTGAGGTGTGAGCAGTGCCTGTCTCCCCTTGGATGTCACAGGGTGTAACACCTCATTCAAGAGCATGTGTTCTGGAATGGTGTGAAAAGAAAGCCAACCTGTCAAATACCAACACTGGCCCTCTTGTGCTTCAGTTCTCTGTGGGTGGAGGTATCCAAGGGTAGTCCCTTCAGCTTCTGTTTGAACTATTACATCAAGTAAAAAGAAATATTATAATTCTGTTGCAACTTGCCTGCTGGCAAAACTGAAACCTACAGGAGGAGACAGTGTGCACAGAAATGGAGTTCCTCCATAGAACAGGCAAAGCTTGAGAGCATCACACTTCTACAGAACTCCAGGGAGATGTTTGCCTTGGCACAGGAGCAGAAATGGCAGATGCAATCCAAGATTAGGTCTGCCCCAAGCGTTAATCCTCCAGTAGATTTTACCACATGGTCAGTGGAGCAGAAATTTGGAAAGGCAGTTTCAGTATGGTGTCTGGACCAATGTCAGCAACATGTCTGTCCAATGAATGTAAAAGTTATTGAGTTTTGTGTCTGTTATTTAACCTCAGCTGTCAGCTCAGCCCCACAGAGCCATTTGCTCACTCTTCTCTAGTGGGATGGGGAAGAGAGTTGGAAGAGTAATAGTGAGAAAACTCGTGGATTGAGATAAAGACAATTTAATAGACAAAGCAGAAGCCACATAGGCAAGCAAAACAAAGTAAGGAATCCAGTCACCATTGCCCATGGGCAGGCAGGTTCAAACATCCCCAGGAAAGGAATACCTTATCATATATAATGGTGACATGGGAAGACAAATACCATCACCCTGAACGTCCCCACTTCCTGCTTTACCCAGCTTTATAGGCTGAGCATGATGCTATATGGTATGGGATATCCCTTGGATCAGTTGTCAGCTGGCCGTCAAAATTCTTGTGCACCCCAGCCTCCTAACTGGTGGGATGAGATAAGAAGCAGAAAAGCCTTGATTCTGTTTTAATGCTGCTCAGCAATAACAAAAGCATCCCTCTGTTATCAACACTATTTTCAAGACAAATCCAAAACAATTCCACCAGCTACTATGAAGAACCTTAACTCTATCCCAGGCAAAACAAGATCCTGAATGATCAACTTTTCATAAATGCTGCTGGAGTCAAAAGACACCACTGATGAGCACATGATGTGTAGTTCAAGAGAAGTCTGCAGGCTCAGAGACCCAGAACCAGTGTGACTGTGGTACCAGTAAGGAAACTGGAGACCTCATGTAGCCATGATATTGGTCTTGCAAAACTGGCCTTGTACCTAACAGGTGAGCTGTGCTATTTTCTAATTGGCAGGGTCTTGCTGCAAACATCAACATACTGCTTGCCTGAGAAGACAAAAAGGCAGGACAAAATTTTTGTGTACGTGATTTAAATGAACACATATTCACAGGGCAGCTTTAGCTACTCTCAGGGTAACACATTTTTTTAGAATGAACTCATGCACTGTGTAGACATTGCAGGAAAAGCCTCTGTCCTGTGTGTCTGCCCTGCTGCTGCTGTATGTATCCTGTCTGCTGAGCTGGATTTTACAGTCTCACATGTGAAGTGCTGCATCCTGATTATCTGATACTGCTGGAAGCCTTCCAGGCTGATTTCCTAATCTCATAATATCACCGTTACATCAGTTTTGTCGCTGGCAGACTTTATTCCTGCACGAAGCTAGGACTCCAATATATAAATAGGATAGAGAGGAAATACTGGAAAGAATTAGACTGCCCTTTTTTTCTGCCAATTCTCTTTAAGTATCTACTCCAGATTCAAGTAGAAAAATTAATCCCAGTCTATAGGCTTTCCTCATTCCTACTTCCTTCAAGGCATTTGTATCAGAGAAAAGATAAAAGGAATGTTTAAGCAAATGTGAAGTTGTATAGATTTCATGGAATCTCTGTCTTGTTCACAGCTGGGAAACATCTCTGTAGACTTTTAAATTTATTTAAAATTTACTGAGTAGCGTTTTGGGATGCAGATAGTGAAATATTTAAAACACATGCAACCATATTTACACGTGATGGCACACATGCAAAAGACCTTTCCTAGGATCAATTGACACTTTTCAGAACCTACAAGCTGACTTTAGAAGATAAGTGATCTTCAAATCTGTTTTTATTCTGACTTTCAAGTGATTCATTACACAGAAAGGCTCATTTTATCAGTAAGTTAAATATGCAGAACTCCCACTTTCCCTCAGGCTATGGGATTTGTCAGTCTGTCATGGTTTGGCCCTGATTGGCCAATGTGTAATATTGACACATGATTAAACCAATGAAAAGGATAGGTACGCCTTTGTGAAATACATTTTGAAGTGAGAGCCCGGGAATCATTCCCCTGGTTCCCGGTTGGAGAAGAGCAGGCTCTGCCTGGCCGCTCCGCCGCGGCCCTCGGGGCCTGGCTGGGCCGGGCCGGGCCTGGCGCGGCCGGGCGGGGGAGGGGAGGCCGCGGGCCCCAGCCACGGCTGGGCCGAGCCACGCTAGATCCGGCTGATGGAATCCGAGCTGCCCTCCTCACCAGCGCGGCCGCTGGGGGAGGTGGGGGAGCTTCCCAGAGCTGCCCCGGTGCCACGGGACGTCATGCTACTGACACCAAGGGGTGGCCCTGGCAGGGTCGAGGGGGAGAGGAAGCCAAATCGCCCGTGTGGGGTTTGCTCTGGGGCCGGTTTCATCCCGATGAGGAGTCCATCGAATCGCCCCCAGCCGCAAGAGCCCGGGCAGCGGCTGCGTGCCCCCAGCATGGCCTGCAATTCAGCACGTGATTGCTTTGGCCCGGCTGCTGCCTTTGTGAGCTCTTTCAGTGCACAAATGAGACCTGAAAACCCCTATCCTCTCTTGAGTGAGAGAAAAGCCAGGAGTGAGGCTCAAGAGTGAGGACATGTAGAGACTACATGAAGACATCAAAGTCAATAAAGAAAGAGTAATGTCTCAGATAGAAGGAAAATGAGGAATTGTTTCATTTTCTAAGTTAAAATCTCTTGTAAGCTATGGTGATGGACTATAATATCTTAAGACATTTCCTTTAAACCATAGAGAAAGATGGGGAGATAGAAAGTCCAAATTGTACACCTGAGCAAAGGAATGCAGTGTTAAGTGAGCCAATGTTAAAGTAACTGTAATTGTTGAGAAGTTTGAACAGAGAGATGAAGTAATGAAGACTCTTTGCCCAGAGAGAAGAAGAAAATCTCTGTTCCCTGAGATAAAGATGATATTAAAGATAGATAAAGAGAACCTTTGCTTTTGAACAGTTTATCTTTGAAAATAAACCCCGTACATTGATTTTAGCCCAGAGGAACAGCTGTGAAAGGGCTGTGAACATGGGAGGAGCTTCACTATGCAGATGTTCCAGGCAGCTGTTACTTATGAAGGCTTTTCGTAGCAAATGAGAGATGCTCCTATCCCTAAGTAAATTGTAGAAAGATTATTCTAGAATTAGAAAAAACTGACTGAAAATTCTAAGTATGATTTCTGTACGTTGTCAGTAAGAATGAAAGTGTGGGGAAGGAGGAAGAATGTTTTGAGTTTCATTCTGATTCTGTTTTTTTTCCTTTTTTTTCTCTTTATTATTAGTTAATAAAGCCTTTATTCCTTTCAAGTTTAAACCTGCTTTGCTCTTAATTAAAAAAATTCAAATTTGCAAATGTAAAACCACTACACAAATTAGTGTTTCTGCCTGGTTTTGAACTGAAACCAGAACATAGTCATAAATGACCTCTGTTGGTTCGAATATTTTCTCAACTACAGTTGTGTGAATGCAGTTCTGATTTGAGAGGTGGTTAAAAAGGTAAAATTCTGTACAGATGGGGAGGTAGAAGACCACAAGTGACAACATTCAGCATAGACTGAACAGCTGAATAATGAATAGGAAGTCCTAACTTGTCTACCAGAAGTGAGGAGGGGAAAAAGAGCTGAGTCATCAGACACTTAGGACAGAGTTTGAATCAAGCTTCTGCTACTGGGATAGTAGTCCAAACTTTATTACTCTGTATGGTTAAATATACATTTAGATTTTGTAGTACTTTGTTCACTGTATCTCTGGTGTCTAGTAGATGACCAGTTTGTCTTGATTTATAGCATTTACCCATTTGCCCATTAGCCCATTTATCATGGACAAAACCCAGTAGATTACATAATGTTCCCCCCAATGTTCTTTACCCTATAAAATCTGCTAAAATCTAGTCACAATATCTATCAGTTTTGCTTGCCAGTGAGATCTGTTTCAGCACAGCTGACCTTTACTGTGCCTCGGGGATAATTCTGCAGATAACTTTGTTGAAAGAGTTGTTGTGTTGAGATGGTCCGTGCTGCCTGCATAGAGAAGTTGAAAATGCTGTAGAGAGTGTCTTCCATTAGATATTTTCGCATTTTGCTAGGTAGTTGTAAACCAAAGCAAAATGGATTCTGAAGACTCACTTAAAATTGTTGCAATTGTTTAGCTTCCATTTCCCTCAAACACAATAAAACCCTAATTCAATTGAGACAGACAGGATTCTTAAGTAATCTTGTTCATGCATTTTACTCTTTAGTTTTAAAAGGCTGTTTTCCCAAGTGATATTTTTGGTAACTTATTTGTGCTTTTATTGAATTTTGTTGAATAATTCAGAGAGCATCTTGGGTAAAGAATTCCTAGCTATAAAACTTTATGATTTATTTCCGGCAGTATATCAGATATTAACTGGTCTATCAGGTACTGTTTTCACTCATTAATAGCACAGAAATCAGTAGATCCTAGTTTGGTAAAACAATCCATGCCCTGACTACCAAATAGGACAACAACAAATTCCAAGTAGCATGCTTTCAGTTGTACTGAGACCTCTTACTTTTACCGGAGAATAATTTTGATTTATTTGCAGTGGAGAGGCTGGATGAAACTCAGTCTGGTAGAGAGAAAGTATCAAGACTTTTACAGTACCATAACTATTGTTCTGTACACTCCTAAAGAGAGATCTGTCAACTGAGCATTTAAGAGAGCAATCTTAACTCCTGAGTGCTGTGTGAATTCCTGTCTAGGCTTCAGTGAGGTTGTAACACGGAAGTTCTCACTGCTTGCTATGGTCTGTTCTCTGTTTTAATTTCTATGACTTTTTAAGTAGCTATGAGAAAATCTGACTAGTGTTAGTCTGGTACAGCTCCTTGTGTTCAATCTCCTGTGGATAATGCTTGTGCACAAAGCAAGGACAAAGACAAATTCTGCCATTTTCTGCAGTGTACATAGAAGAACTGTGAACTACTACATGGAATGAAGAACTACAGAACTACTACAGAAGACAGTGAAATATGAAGTGAATTGTAAGGGGAAAACAACTCTGCACATCATTGACAGAGTCACAGTTAATGTACAAGTACATAAATACATTCAGATCAGCGGATTTACAGAAATTTCCATAACTGAAATTTTGAGTCAGTTTATCTCTAGGTCATCAGAAATCTTATGCTCAAGGCTGAGAAAATTGCTTCATAAGAATTCATCTTTATATCAGTGCCTACTTGGACCTTCTAAGGAATGTACAGTGGGGTAATGAAATCATATGCTTTATACTTTCCATGCTTTTCATGGAGAATATTGTTTCCATTTAAGTGGGCACTGAAAGAAAAAGGAAAAATAATCATAAGAGACTGAAGGGATAATTATTATTGATGGACAACAAATGCAACAATTCAAGACAAGCAAGACCCATTGCTTACATATGTAAGAACAACATATTGAGCATGGGGCACTTTCCATTGCATAGTCACAATGGTGATGGAAACCAGATGATTTCTTCATCTTTATCATCTACTAAATTGAGTGGAAATGGTGCACCATCCTTCTCAAGACCTGGAAAAGTCAGAACAAATGCTATGCAGTTATCCTTGTGGCGACATTGTAAATACTTCTACCACTGCTGCGCTTGAGGCAAACATTCTGCGAGGCAAAACACATACAACTGACAGATGAGGTCATTTCTTTCCTTTTGGACAGCAAGTTGCTTAAAATTGAAAAGGACTTTCACATAATGTGCATTAAAGGATGAGAAACATGTCTTAGCCATCTTTCCAGATCCATGATTCAGACACCTGCCAAGAAAGCAATCTCTTAATAGATAATTCTGACAGCCATTAGTCAGGAATGATTAATGAAAACAAGCATAATTTTGGCCACAGATATTAGGAGACAAATGAAGGAGAAGGTAAGGAAAGAGCTAGTATTTTCTTAAGATTTGAATCAAGAATTGCTGCTGCTCTGCAGCAAAGTTACCATAGTCATACTTTCTTATAATTTGCCCAGGAATATGATGGTATCCCACAAAATCTGTACATATATTTATGTGTGTAAAAGAATGTCACTCAATCTGTTTGGACAGGGTGCTGACATGGAAGTCAAGCCTGCCTCGTCTTCAAAAC
This sequence comes from Tichodroma muraria, assembly GCA_013390105.1. Taxonomy (NCBI): domain Eukaryota; kingdom Metazoa; phylum Chordata; class Aves; order Passeriformes; family Sittidae; genus Tichodroma; species Tichodroma muraria. The sequence continues at coordinate 2,150 of WAAG01084245.1, read as the reverse complement.
AAAGAACATATAAATCAAAGCACAAGGATATTTCACAGAAACTTATGTATTACTACAAATAGAGGAAAAGGAGGAGCTACGCTGGAACAGCATGTTCTTCTTTCAATCTCGTCTACTTTTCATACATTTCTTCTAAAAATCTTAAGCAGAAGTGGAGCCTTGCCACAACAAAACCTTCATTACATATGAAGCCTGGTCCATGTGTTGTGAAGTACACAGTGAGCCTTCATGTGCATGATTAGGTCTTTGTAAATCAGAAAATTAAATTTTAAGAAGAGCTATTATGAAATAAAGTGAAAATTTTCCCACTGTATGATAACTCTGCTTAAGTACTGTGAAGCTAGTGCTTACCTGTATATATTTGTAGATTACTGGAAGAGTAATATTAATATTTGAGTGTCTCCAGATACTGTCTGAAGAAGACAAATGAGTTACCTAGCAGGTTAATATTCTTATAAAGGTCTTCCTTTCAGACTTCTCTTAATCAGTCTCTCTTTTCATAGGATATGTTTTTTTACCTCCTAAATACCTTCTCTGCCTTTGGTTGCTTTGAAAAGTAGAACAAGCTAGGAAGGTACTGTGAACTTGGGGAAAAGATTATTAAAGTTCAGACTGAATTATACAGGTATTTGTGTTCTGTCTTACCAGAAATGTTAGATGTTAGATGCTTATAGAATGACCAATAATATCTACTTGTACCTCAAATGCTACCACTTTTGCACACTGATAAATATTCAAGAACAAACAATACAAGACAAATTATGCATACTCCAAGCACAAGTGCCATGCTGAAAGCCACTTAAATATAAGTTCTTTATACGTTAAATAAGCTTTTACATTTCTATACAAATGGATGGCAATGTATATCACTCACCATATGCGTACCCATTCAGACATACTGACCTGTCAGCTTCTCTACATGGGCACACATGGGATAATAGCTGGAGATGAAATTTCGTCTGTATATAGAGTTAAAATGGTGAAAAGAAGGATTCTTCACCTGCCCTATATTAATAGTTGTCTCTAAGGCTCATTTATGTAGACAAGAGAAGGCGTGAAGGTTATAAATGTTGCTTTATATAATGGTAAGGGTACAGAGAATAAACTGACTTAGCTATATAGTTTAATGTTTTTTTTTCCTCAGCTGTCACGATGAATACGAATGTCACTATCAAGTATACATAGACTTAAGTCTCTGAATGACGAAGCCAAGATAAGTTGCATCCAGAGATTGATGGGAGATTGAGAAGATTTGAAAATGTCTCTTTGTGGGATAAGAACACAATAACAAACCAATCATTTTCATACTGAAAGCAGGCTGCATTCTCCTTTATGCAAGTACTGAAGGGAATTAAGCAGTACTCCCCCATGTCTAAGCTAGCTATAAATATTTACCATCGTATTTTAGAGCATGTTGAATCACAATATCTAAGAGGGTTTTTTTCAGAGTTTTGGTTTCAGGAAGGATTTTTTTGTTTTGTTTTTGTTTGGGGTTTTTTGGATCTCTTTTTTTATAAATAGAAAGTATAAGTGAAGAAATTATGCAGCTGCAAGAAAGCAAAAGTACCGACAGTGCCAGGTGTGGGGGTGGGATAAAATGAAAGATTCAAAAATCAGAAAGACGTATGCCAGGATAACTAGCTGTTATTTAACGTTGGCGTTACTTTCTCTTTATATTTCCAAGTTACATAAACTCTTGAAAACCAGACTCTGAAATGAAAGTCAATTCTTAAAAGCTAGCAGCATCGCTGCTACAGGACTGAGCATAAAGGCAACACTACAATTATTTTATCAGTGCATTTCCATTTAGAAGATTCAGGTATAAAAGATTGGCTCAGCTCCTGAACGAAGTAAC